>OV170232.1:24466382-24782310 GCA_921882275.1 Brenthis ino | reverse complement strand
TCCGATCGTCTAACTCATAGAACGTAACAATTTTGTGATGATGAGCATCGCCCACGTCGCGTCGGTTAATCGCTAATTATAGTATATATAAATAAAAACCAGAATACAAATAAAAAGAAGCTTGATACTAATAAAGCATTAGAGAGAAATGGATTTTTTCACTTTTTATATGTTTTTTTTTGTATCGGGGGTTACTTGAAATTATTAATTTTATTTTTTAATGAAGATAATCTTTTAGGATTTGGCCGTGGCTTCTATTTTGAACTTTTTGTCACGAAGTTACAAATGCTGTACAGCAAATATGACCGCGTCGAGAGACTTTTGGGAGAGGCGTTTGCTGTAAAGCATTTGTCGGGGAAAAAAATTCCCAAAATGAAACTCCTAACCTAATCCGAAAATATGGTGTCATTTAAAATGTTAAATATTTCTCGTAAATTTAAGAAAGTATTTATTAGAATATAGTATTTAAAAAAAAGAGTCCAATATTGCAAGACAATAATTTCGATTATTACCTAATCGTTGTAAATATTAGTAATGGTTATGAGTTTTATAATAATACAATTTTAATTTTTTTGCTATTATATCGACAATTGGTGCCAAGTAAGCACAATGTATCTTAGCAATGTTGGACATTTTGTTTAGACATTTTAAATTTCCTTGACCCGAACCCACATCTCAATGATCAGATATAGGATCTGACAACGTGATCTAAAACAATCATTGATTTAACACTCTAATTAGGGATGCCTTCACATATTATGTGTGAACATTGCTTGAATTTCACTTCGGCTTCGTTTAAGTACATGAAAATATTCATATTAATTAAATATTTTACTAACTATGTTATGTACACGTATGTATGCGGTTGTTATAAACGTAGGGTCCCCTGAAATAATAAAAAAGGTTAATGTAAAAAATGTGGGCAGGTTAGGAATATCGTAAGAATGTTAGTAAAACTAAAAGCATTAAAATTAAGTGTTTTAGATACTAAGTCCAAGCTGTGCAAATAATATATCTACATGTTACCTAACGAGAAAACGATGTTTTGACAA
The DNA here is from genome assembly GCA_921882275.1 of Brenthis ino. Classification (NCBI taxonomy): domain Eukaryota; kingdom Metazoa; phylum Arthropoda; class Insecta; order Lepidoptera; family Nymphalidae; genus Brenthis; species Brenthis ino. The sequence continues at coordinate 24,781,258 of OV170232.1, read as the reverse complement.
GGGTTGGAACTTAGCTCAAGCGCTGAGGATTCACTAGCATCAAACATTACCTAGCATATTCGCATTGTTAAACTAAAAGTTAAGATTTAATAAAACGTACAACCATAAACCGCACCCATTTTATAAATATCTAAAATTTAACAATATTTTAAAAAAGGACGTACAGACCTGATAAGGCAAGTTATGTTAATTGATTGTACTGAGTTAAGTTAAACCTTGACGTACTAGGGTGGACTCAAGACAAGCACATATTACTTAGGATAAAGTTATTTTTATAGCTCTTTTTATCCCACATAGGAATAGAACTCGCATTAAGTTTTAATATAATTATCTATGGCCATTTACTTTAACCAGAAAAACATAGAAAGGTGTGATAATAATTCTGAAAACCACATTCACACATTTTCATTTCTCAATTGCATATGTGTAGTGCTATCATTATTTTTTTTCGTAATTTGACTGTAAGAATTGTTTAAGCGGCTACATGAGATATCTATTTATCAAATTTCCTCATGTACCTGAAAATATTCTCCGAGTACAATGCGTGTGACATACGGGACAGAATGACAGATGGACCTGTAAAAATTATAAGGATTATGTTTTCATTTAGGCTACGAAACCCATAAATATAAAAAAAACTGTATTAAAAATATCTACTGAAAACCCAAAACCATGTTTTTCTCTATAGGTATATTATTGTAAAAAATATTTATATTTTTTTATTATTTTAATATGTAAGTATTGTAAAGTTTATTAATTACGTGTAGTGCAATCATCAACTATCTGGTATCCATAACACAGGCCTCGTAGCTTACCATGGCAACTAGATAGTGCCTGGGTTAATGTCCCAACATATTTAATATTTATTTATTATTATTTATTTATTTAAACATAAAGTATTAAAAATGGTTATATTTATATGTCGTAATTATTACCTCATTATTATGTTATGTTTGCTTAACCTTGCCATTTGTTTAATTACAGAACTCTAAACAATTACGCTCGGCTATGTCACAAAATTTGAATTTCCTCAAGTGAACATGCAAAGCTAGTTCATACACATCGCAAAAACTTGGTTAATTTTCAGCTATTAAAGATACTACGGTGATTCCTAGAATAGCTTTAATGACCGACAACTACATCTATGATACATATATAATAAAACAAAACTCGGGTTTGTTACAACACTTAAACTCGAGAACTGCTGGACTGATTTTCAATGGTTTTTTGATTTGTTGGATTTGTCTTTGCCCCGAATAGCACAATAACTTTTAAAAATATCGCAAAAATAAACGTTTTTTAAATGTAATGTTTTATATTGTAATATTATGTTTGCTCCGACAAAATATCATTCATTACTATTCAAGACATACTGTCACTACACGACAAGCAGATGAAAATACTAGAAATAAAAATCAAAACTGATAAACGCCTAGCGTTTACCTTACTCTACCTTTTATCCCCGGTCCAACATTTTAGATACTTTTAATTCACGGAAAATTAAAAATTTCCCGTGGGATAGTTAAAAAACTATAGTAAACTTATACAGGACTTAGTACACGACAACTTAGGGCCCCTAACTTAGTAAAATTTGGCACGCTGATACCTTATATTTGCCGGTCAAACAACAGTTACTTTTTATCCCTGAAAAATGAACGGTTCACGTGACATTGATCTGTCTGTCCCTGTTCTATAAATTGCGTTTTGAATAAAGTTACAAGAACACTCCCCCCCCCCCCCCTGATAACTTACTGACAGATAATGATATTTTTTACTTTTCGTGAGTACAGAACATATATGTAAAAGCATCTAATTATAATAAAGTTTATTTTGAGGTAAAAGCTTAGTACTATATCAGACTTTCTCAATTGATCCTTTCACATTAATCTTCTATTTCCATTTATCTAGATATGCATCTATTAATTAAGTTCTATCACAAATACCGAATAGAGACTAAATAATATTATTATAACAGATTTGTGAAGTGAAAAATAAGGTCACAAAGCAATAAATGAAAATTCATATTCATTTATTAAACATAGTATTTTAGTCATATCAATGGCTAATTGTGCATCATTGAAAAGGCTGGTGGTTATTACGCCCCCCAAAGCAATTATTCCATATACAGGCAAATTGGTAATAGTGGTGTTTATTTTAATAATTAACACTGCCAGCTGATGATTAGATAAACTTAATTCTTATTAAAAATAATATAAAAGAATATGATTTCGAAAGATGAAGGCGAAGCGGCGCCAGGTCTCCCTCAACGTGAACTTGGCGGGCTTGGCTAAAGCTGGTGGATTCTACTGGATGCTTCTGACACAAGATCGGTAGTCATAAAATATTTGGCGAAGACCTATGTACAGCAATGGACGCCTGTTTAATTTATTATCACTCCAACATTTTCGGGATATTGCCAGTAAGTACATACAAGAGAGACATCGAGGTTAATGAAAATTGTTATCTCAGTGGAAAAAGCCAATTGAAAGAGTCCGATAAGTTTTATTCAGCAACTGCACTCGGTGGTGTAGTGGCTAGCATGTACGGTTGTACAACCCAGAGGGTCCTGGGTTCCGAGTCCCGGGGTCGGGCCAAGTTTAGTTATTGAGTCTTTCTGTATTAGTAATCATTCAATAACAGCCCGGAGTTGGGAAGTTGGCGGTGTTTCACCCCCGTGCCTCGGAGAGCACGTAAAGCTGTCGGTTCCTGCGGCCTTAACTCTGCACCGGTCGTGTCGAGCCAGTCATCCCACCGGAGTCAATGAGAGTGACAGGAATAGGAGAGTGCCACGTTGTGTCTGTGCGTACACTTGTGCACTATAATATCTTCCTGCCCGGCAGTGTGGCTAGTTTCAATGAGATTGGCCGCCGTGGCCGGAATCGTTCGGGAGAACATCATCAAGTTATTCAGATAACTTCTAAGTGAACGAGTCATCTAAGTTCAACATCATAATGACGAAAGGCTATTGTCCTGGATATCAGAATGAAAAACACCTTATCTATTGTTGTTTGTAACAAAATCAGCAGGTTGTAAGTTTAATATTTCAATTTTCAAGTAATATTTTAAGTGTGAAGATTAATTATATTGATTATTACTAAATAATTACATCTAGTTGAGATGTAAAAAATTATAGTTTGAAATTACATTAAGTTTACATAATTATACCACAGTTTTACAATCCAATAACTGGCGTGATTTGTATATTGTGAAGTAGCTTGTATAATGTACATATATACGATTGACCTTGAATGTAGTTAATATAGAGTGTATTTAATATAGCATATAGTACATAAAAAAATGCGGGGGGGGGGGGGGGTAAAGCCATCGAATAATCATCTAATAAATAAGTAAACTGTGTTTGAAACGTCCTAAATTGAATCAGAGTTTCTCTAATAGGTCCCATCCCAGTCCTGGCGCAAGCACGCATTCCGATCCGCTGCCCGCCACCTTTCTTAGGTCATCAATTATGATCTCATGTTTAAACTTAAATATTTGGCAAAGGAGATACACTAGTTAGAATAGAATAAGCCGTAAAGTGCATATAGTGATAAATTTTAATCCATATACTGTACATCCATGAATCCACATAGGATATAATACTTTTCCTATAGGTACGCAAAAATAGCGACGTCCGTAAACGAAGTATAATAGTTTTACATTATGAAAAATAAAATTACTCTAAAATTATATTAGTCTTTCAAAACCTTCGTGTATATTTGATTAAGAAGATAAGTAATTATAATATAATTTCACTGCTTAAACAAGTATTATTACTAAGCTAGTAAATTCTAAAGCTTTTCAATTCCATTTACTCTCTATAAATAAATAATGAGTTAAGTTTACACAGAAATCGAATACAGTAGCGTAGCTAGCAAGTGTTTCTCGATCGACCTATAGTCTCCTTCGAAAAACATCCTCCTTTATCGAATAAGTAAACCATATACTAATCTCGGGAATAATCGGGTGCTATCCACTAAATAACGGGCGTAACAGATGCTGATGTCTCAAGACAGAAGGATAAAAAAGTATAGCAACATTTGTTTTTTTTGTTTGTACTCGTAAATGCTGCAAACGATAGTGTGCCGCCCTCAATTGCCTACCACTGGTCCATTATATTTTTACGTTTATATATTATACTACCGACTTACCCTCTTTTCACTCGGGTGCGTCCCTTGTATAATACATAGATACGCTATAGATTTTTTGAGCGGAACCCTATTTTTTTTCTAAAATGAAATTAGCCTAAGTTACTCCTGAAAGTCCCGTTAAAATCAGTCTAACCTTTTTGGAGATTAGCAAGAACAAAACAGACAGTACAATTGTAATAATTGTGTTTTTCTTATAAGTACCGTATATAAATTTCGTATGCATTTTGTAAAAAGCCAAAATAAGTCTGTATGTATAATAACAGATAAATAAAATTGATGTGTCAGTTTGTCAAGATAATTTTTGATATTGCAAATAAACACTTTAATTTTCTGATGATCTATAGATTATTCTAATTCGTGTTTGATTAACTATTCTTATCATTATCTTTGCTACAGTTTATTCAAGTAAGAATGTTTAAACAAATATGATTTCAAATATATTTGAAATTGAATACATAATTTAATAATATTAGTGTCTATGCACATTGTACATATTACATAGATATCAACTTTGTAATTAATATTCAACTTAGCCGCAGTATGCTTTTATTGAAGTTCCTAATAGATATTTTATTAAAAGTTCTGTTTCTATTTACATATATGATATCTATCCGTATTAATATTATCAATATGAAAGTTTATGAGTATGTATGTTTGTTACTCTTTCACCGCCAGAACGGCTGAACGGATCTGGATGAAATTTGGCACAGAGATAGATAGGCTACCCCGGAAAAATGTACGGTTACCGTGGGATAGGTCTGTTCTTGTTTTCGAGCGAGGGTGAGCCGCTAGTACCTACATATAATAAAATTCTAACTGGGTCGAACCTGTACATTAAATATTTTCAACCGACTTCGAAAAGGAGGAGGTTCTCAATTCTACTGCTTTTTTTTTAATGTTTGTTACCTCAGAACTCCGTCATTTATTAACCGATTTGGACGAATTTTTTGTGTTGTTTGAAAGTGTATACTCCCAGATTGGTCCTATTTAAATTTCAAAAAAAAATACCACCCATATGGGTGAAAAAAATAGCTAATGATGAGTTTAACCTACTTCTAATTGTCATATTGACTTGAAACTTTGCAAGAGTTTCTATTTTCCGTTGATAGTACAGTGGTCCGGTATTGTTGACCTGATCTGATGGTAAGGCCAGAAGGTGGATAGGTGGAACTCTTCAACGGCTAATAGTAGATACTTTGAGTTTGGGCTTATTTTTGTTTGATTTGACAAGCCTAACACGTTAGAATTCTTACTTTGCTACTACTGTCTACACTAAAAAGGGAAAATAAAAACTTTTTAACAAAAAAATTAAAACCGACTTCAAACAAAAGCACTAAAAAGTAACAAATAACTGATTGGTAGTTTTCATTTACTATACATACACTAATCAAATATTTTCGAAATCGGTGCCAGCAAAAAAAACTATATATATATATATAAGTTTTTTATTACGATTTTAATGATTTAGCGTAAAAAATAATATATAAGTACATATTTCTAAAATAAAAAAAATATTTAAAACTCTAATGAAAAAAGATCTCATAAAAAATATTGATTTCATCTATACATAATAATAAAATGGTGATTTTGCCGAATCTGTACAATAACCACTGGATATATTATTTTACTGATGACTGATATACTATATTTGATGAAATTTGGTATGATGATAGCTGGTAAATAATATAATTGAGTGATTTTAAAATCATTTTTGCATGTACCTACTACATATTTTATCAATTTGCAAAAAGTGGACCTCACAAAATGACCAGTACCTCATATTCGTGTACATACCTTGGCCAGCTGGCACCAACTCTAAAAATAACTGATTACGTAAATTATTTTTTTATTGAACCTTGGATGGAAATTTAAATAAAACTATCTTTTCAGATTTTTTCGCGGATTTATTTTGATTTTTGGTTTCAAATAATCGCATAAAATCTGTATAGTATTGGTATGGAGCTGTCGCTAAGGTACGAGTTAGTACTTTTAATGTTCCTTATTAGGACATATAGCTATTGTAGAATACATCACATACAAATAATTATAGACTAAAGGCTTATAACTAAAGTTAATGCTTTGTATACACACATTACATACAATGGAAACCAGTTCGAAAATCCATGTTTCATTCCTCAAAACGAGTAAAAGTAAAAGTAACTTATGATGATGAGTAGAAATAATTTATCATGGTATTTTCACTAGCCCACTCCAATAAACTTTTATTTTGTTATTTTTATATATACTTTTCTGTTGGAATTCCTTATTTATCTAAATTAATAATAAAACAGTAACATTAGCGTAATCTGTAGATGAAATATTTTTTAAAAACAATAACGTATTATGTAATAGGAATGCATATTGCGCTACAAAATAAAAACCAAACCGTTTAAATAATAAAAATGAAAATAAAAGAGTGACTTGGTTTTAGTTATAATTTATTGAGTAATTTCAATAAACACAAGCTTATTAAGTGACTTTATTAACATGTGTACTTATACCGTTGAATAATTAAAAATAGTGCAACAGATAAAGCTATTATTATATTAACATATGAAGAAAAAAATGTTAGACATTGTTAGTCAAACTAGTTCTCCGTGAAGGTCCGAAGCATTATAAAATAGGAGAATGAAGTTCTAAGAATCTGTAAAAAAGTATAATTACCTACATTTATATTTGTACGTATTAGTAAATATTTTGTATGACTGTAGAAATTTGGCACAGAGATAGAGTCTGGCATAGCACATAGTTTTTTATCCAGGAAAAATGTACAGTTTCCCGTGGGATAGATTATATTTCTGTTTTTCTAGAGTGAAGCGCGGGTGAGCCGCTAGCAAGAATATATTTTTCCTTTTCGTATAATGTCAATAACCTCTATATATCCATATTAATATTATAAATGCAAAAGTAACTATGTTTATTTATTTGTTCGTTCGTTCGTTCGTTTGTTTGTTACCTTTTTACAATTAAACGGCTGAACTGATTTAGATGAAAATTAGTAAAGATATAGTCTGAGAACCTGGGAAGGACGTAGGATAGTTTTTACCCTAGAAATTCATCCCTTTAGGGGGGTGAAAAGAAAGATGTAAGTTTGTATGGGGAATCAATCATTTCTCAAGTAAGGGATGTAAAACTCAATATACCTATGTACATAATAATATAGTATTCTATTCCATACTAACTATCAAAACGAACCTAGAAATGAACCTGAGCGAAGCCTGGGTAAGCCGCTAGTAGGCTATATAATATCATCATGCTACTACCCAAGGGAGTGGGGCAGTATTAAATATAATATATCTACCTGGGGACGAACCCGAGCGAGGGTGAGCGGCTAGTTTAATTTATCATAAATATGCATAGAAATAATAAAAAGAATTAATCAATAAACTTACAGCCACCATAGTTTGTAACCCCAACAGATACCATCCCCATTGCCTTCAAGGTTATAGGTGTCTGGACATTACATAGAAAAAATAATAATATTTTTCTGTTCTTTACATCCAAGCACTCCCAAGGTATATCATACACAGCATGTTTTATTGCTTCACTCTAAAACCAGATAAAAATCCCAACAAATACGTATATTACAACTTGTTCATATTTTTTTGTGTGAACCTCTAATGCCTCTTAAATATCTAATAATGTACATGCAAACATAAAAAGATTCATAGTTTTATAAGGTTTTTTTGATATGTTATCTTTTAAAATCTGTATTGTGCAAAAACAACGTTTTGATAAAAAAAAAATCTTCTACTTCGCAATCAACATACAAAGCACAAATTAAAACCGTATAGTTATTTTTTTACATTTTAGTGCCTGGAAGTCGGTTTTTATTTTATTTTTAACGTTTTATTTTTCCATATTTAGTGTAGACGTGATTAGAAGATAATTTGTAAGAAGAAAGTCTTTTAATAACATATTCAATTAAGAAATTTTTTTAAAAAAATAATTTATTGTTGATTTTTTTTTAACTTTTCTTCCCCTGGAACCATTTCAATGTCTGATATAAAAATGTAAAAATACATTACAAATACCAATAGTATCAATTGCAAGGACACAATTTTTTTAATAAATCTATTTTTTAATAAGACTTGTTATCTATTTCTTCTTTCTGCAAAGCGCTCTACAATGTTAATAAAAATGCAGATTTCAGAACATGTGGTTTAGTTAGATTGTCTCTCAAGCCGCTATATAATCGTATACTTACATATTATTTATGGATTCATACCTTATGTCCTATAAGTTCGAATATAATAGATATTTGTATTAACTGTTGAAACATAACAACTGTAAGAACACCGTAACTACCGATGGCTTTAGTATCCTGGAAAAAAATAATAAGTATAGTAAAGTCCAATTTTGTACAATAATTTCGGCAAATTTACATAATCATTTAAGAATATTTTAAATATTAATGTCATATTAACAAATTTTTTTGTTTTACTAAATATATCGATCTAATAATATGAAAAAATACCAGTATACAAAAAATCGTTCTCCTCAATCATTCAAGTGAAGAAAATAAAATATTTTAATTAATTTTAAGTATGGTAAATTTTTGTTCAAATAAATTATTGAAGTTAATCAAGTTGAATAACTTACCAAAGCAGATATTTCCAAAAGTAATATGCACCCGACAATTTGATGAAACATGTAGTAGAAGCACATCATCATACAAAGCGTCTGATGCCAAATTAATAAACCTGGATAAAAAATTAAAAGTTTAAATATTAGCCCATCGCTCCTCGGGAGCTTAGACATTCTTAATTTTTTTTAGTAATTGGTTAATGATAAAAAAGAAGGTAAAAGCTCATAGAAAAGTATACAATAAAGTTCCTATCGTATTTTTATTATTAGTATGCATGTAGGAGTATTATTATATACCTTTAAATGAGCAATTCTCATATATTTATTTATTTATATAAACATACCAACATATTTATATTTATAAACCGGCGATGTCGGAAACGGCTCTAACGATTTCGCTGAAATTTGGTATGTGAAGGTTTTCAGGGGAGAAAATTCGATCTAGATTAGTCTTATGACTGGACAGACGCGTGTTTTCGAGTTTTCATGCGGTTTTCTTTCGCATTATATTTATTCCACGCAAAATATGATTGCTAATTTCACACTCCCAGTCATATAAACATCGTGGTCAAGCGGCCAAGGCGATAGCGAAGATTGACAATAACAGGTGTCTGAGTTCGAATCCCGGTCGAATACAAAGATTATACTTTTGTTTTTTTTTGTATTTATTCAAGTTTTTAGTTTTTTTTTGTTTTTAAGCCTAATTGAAAATAATATTGTACTCTTGATCTACCTACAGATGACTCTACTCGTACCTACAGAAGAAGAATTTTTAACTGTATAATTTGTATATTGTACTTTGATAAAGTTTTATAAAGAAAGTGTAAGTTATTTAAGTTGACAAAATGGCAAACATTCGTTTTTTTTTTGAATTTTGAATAAGTATTTTTATATTGTTCTTCATTTTCATTTGTTTTTAAAATACATTATCATAACATACAAAAATTTTATTATTCGAACCACTTAATATAACAATATTATATTTTCTTATTTTATTAATACCTATGTACTTACTCCATAATCAGCTTGTGATGTTCAATATTTTCTTTTAGTATCACAAAAATTGTTTTTAACTCCTCTTTAGTATACATTGCCACTTTAATAGAGTAATTTCCTTCTACATATTTTTCTATCGTTGGTTTTGGGATATTTTCTAGATGGTATTTTAAAATTTTCAGATGGCCCCAAACGTGAAATATTATGAGGCACATGAGAACATCATATGTACAAAATGTCGAAGCACCATCCAATGTCATGTAGTAGTTAAAAAGAGCAACAAATCCATACCCAATGTTGTTAACTTCTGAAGGAATGTAGTGGTATACAGAATATTCGTACCGTATAGTCGATTGTGTATCATTATCTAATCCATGTTTTACTTTAAACACCCCTGACTGAATATTATTGTAAAATGGAGTTATGTTAAATAAAATCGACCCACTGTACATTTGGAAGTAAAGGATAATTGTGAAAAATGATGACAAATTGTGAACCTGTTTGTGTACCTGTAAATTGATATTTTATTTAGTTGGATTTGAAGATTCTATTCCCAGAGAACTTAAAAATAGAGTCTCAGGCTTATGGAACCCTATCATATTATATTATATTACATAGTGTCTCTTCTATTAAAAAAGTGTGTAGAATTTAATACAATATAAGTAATGTATTCAACACTTTTTAACTTCCCACTGCAGGGCACGGCCTCTCTTTAATACGAGGGGGATCAGGCCATAACCACCACGATGGCCAGGTGAAGGTTGGTGGACTTCACATGTCTTTCGAGAACTTGCTAGGTTCTCTCAGACATGCAGGTTTGCTCACGATGTTTTCCTTCACCGTAAGACGTAAGAGATTATGGTTGATACTACAATACAAATTTTTTGAACAAAATAATAAGGTCCGCTCTAAAGGTTTTAAACACTATGTAGGATGACCCGCTTCGACTTATGCATTGTTATTATATGTTTATTAAATGTTTATGGTTCATTAAAATCTGACAAATATTGCGATTATCAAATTAGATGAAATAAATTCAATGTATATGTAACTAGCATTTACCCTCGGTTTATTCCTTGGATATGAATGGCTTTGAAACGCATAGAGGACAAAGTTTTAAAGAATTTTTTTTAGTGTAGCAATCTTCGCGGGCATATGCTGAATAACTCACTAAAGTTTCATCGCTATCAATAAAAATAAAAACTAATAAAAACAAATTTAGATATTTAATGCTTAAAAATGTATTTAAAAAATGTACACTTTACTTACTTTCATTGCATAATTTGATCTCTGTTTATGATGAAAAAGATGAAAACTTGATACAAATTGAAAAATAGTTTTTCGATACGATTTCATGAACGGCATTGTAGCTCTTTGCTGCGATATTAATAAGAAAGTTTTGTTAAATATCAAGTGTATTAAGTTCATCAGCACTTATTATTAATTAGTAGATAGCTGGTTCATATGAAATCCGTTAAATATACAAACGGGTCGGACACGCAGCAGACATATAGTATTTATGCTTAAAACTTCCTTAATGAAGGTGATATAGGTGTGTATAACAAATCTATATTCTTCTTCTTCTTCTCCCTGCCCATTTCCCAATTACGGGTCGGCGCAATACATCCTCTGTACTGCTGAAAGGATTTGGCAAAAGTTTTACGACCGGCCGCCTGCCTGACGTCAACCCTCCTTGGGAATGCTATTGTTTATAGCGGAATATGTCTTATGATATGTCTCTTATATATCTCTGATTATGTCTTGTAATATGATACACTTTCGATATTTTTGTCTTTTAAAACATTTTTTATACTATTAATTAAAGTTTAATGTTATTTTCGTATATATTTTAAAATAAATTTTAATCACACTATAAATTTTGGTTTGACGTTGTCAAATTTTTTCTAAATTTAATAACTAATTTTTTCTAATAACAAATCTATATTAATACTATTAAATAAAACTTCTTCGTCGTCTTTTCGGATTTTTTTCTATATTATAATATATTTATTTTTGGTACCCGAAATAATACTTTAAAGCAATCATAGCCACGAGAGCGAAGAATTAACGAAAATCTAAGACAATATTATACAAATATACATTTTTTTAAATAACACCGCCGTTTGCTGAGATAAGGGGATACAAACACATACTAAATGAGCTTTAACCGAGTTACCATTTCTATTTCGTCCACAGTAACGAAGCGCCAAAGTAACTACGTTAATTTAATTGTAATAAGTACAAATATTATAATAAAAATAGACTTACTATAGCAACAACATTCATAAAAACAATAATATAACTATGGCCAAGCTCGAAGAAGTTGAGTTCATTAATATGTGTCTTTATATATAATAATTCACTGATAAATACAACAGTCCAAAAGGCGATTAAACTTTTGCTGTTTCTAAAAGGGACGCGTTTTGGTTTCTCTTTATATAAATCATATAGATCTTCAAAAGGCCATGCTCCCATCAAATTAAGGTAAAATTTTAACCTTTTCATATAATTCAAGTCCATTGGCGATGAAGGATCTGCCACCCTGAAAAAAATAATATATATAAATAACTAAACTTATTAAAAATTGCTTTGATTTTTACAAATTATACTGTTACTTTAACTCAAGCTGTTTTTTTTAATCAAAATGACGTAGCGCTAAACTATTTTTATATATACATGTAAGAGAAGGGTTGTCGGAAGGATTCAAACCACCATTAGCTTCCATATTTTTATTCTATAACACTGAAACATACACTTATTTATTAGATTATTTCATAACAATAAAATCGATAATAGCGATCTCAAGCAATCATTAAAGCTGATATAAATAACAAAACAACTTATCTTATATGAACAACTGCATTAATTAATAAATAGATTCAAAATCATTTACTTGTAAAAAGACACAAAATTATAAAGAAAACTTTTAAATAAAATAAATTTCATTAAATTACAATTCCTTTTAAAAAGATATTTAATTCAATAAACTCATAATTTAAAACAAATAATATTCAAATAAACTAACATTTTACTAAAATAACTATATAATTTTAATATAATTATCTAGCCTTCAAATAATTATCAATTTGGGCAGAGCTTTCAGCTAGAGAGCTGACAAACGAATGTGTCACTCTACGATGCAATCCGACTTTTATATTAAAATATAAGAGTGGGGCGACAGATAATAATAATCGATTAAACATCAATTTTTCTATAAATCGTCGATTAAATGCTCGCGCCGATACGGCCATACTGACATCAGGCGCGTCCCTGCGTCTATGATTAATTTTCATCTGGAAAAATAAAATAATCAGTTAATTTACCTTAATAAAAATCCTAATAGCTAAGCACAAAAATCTAAACACATAACTATCTCGCAGCAACCACATAAAAATGATTAATTAATCTTAAAATCTCTATGACCTCATAGCCTCAGCGCTAATTTTGGTCCAGCCTCAGAGCCTCGGCGCTCATTTTGGCTTTCTCGTAAAACACATGCACCACGTAACAATTCACATTATAAAATTAATAAACTCACTAACATTAGTGTTGCTTTTCGTCACATATTTCACCACTTTGTCTTATACACATTTCACACATGTCATAAGCACTGGCACACATCACATTATTCTTCATCAAGACTTCTATTCATCGCCGATACGGCCACATCACTTTGTACACCAAACTTTGGAGCACTGCGTAGGTTTTCATGACATACTTTCCTTGATCGGCCACGGTGATTACTACGACGAATTTCGTACCGATCATGCGGCAACACCTTTATCACCTCATATGGCCCATCGAATTTTTGGCTCAATTTTGTACCAAGTCGCATTGGTTCTTTTAATAAAACATATTCTCCCTTCATGAATCTTTTTACTTTTGCTTTCCCGCTATTATAACGTATTTTGTCCCTTTCAGCCTGCTCGGCCATTCTTCCAATGATAATATCTTTCATAGCCTCTGGATTTATTCGTTCATTTTCATCATCAATAAGATTCAGTAGTTGTGGGGGTACACATCCTTTCTTGCCTGTTAATAATTCTACTGGAGTTTGTCCTGTCGATTTTGAAAACGTACAGTTTATTGCTAACTGCAAAGCTCCGAGTGACTTTTCCCAATGTGCTTTCTGGGTATTTTTGATAATCGTAAGGCCGTTTTTTATGATTCTCATAACTCTTTCAACTTGTCCATTCCCTCTACTTGTGTATCCAGCACATTGATGTAATTCTATTCCATATTCTTGACAAAAAGCTTTATAGTGGGAAGTAAAAGCACCATCACCATCAACTATTATTCTTTTAGGAGCTCCAAAGAGGAAAACCACTTCCTGCAGATGCTTCAGAGCGTTAGATTGATTTTTATTGTTGGCATACTGTAATATAACAAATTTGGTGTAAGCGTCAATTGCTACAAATACGTATTCTTTTTGGGCTGCAGCTCCACTGAGTTTCCCTGAGATATCTATATGTATCGTGTGAAATGGTTCTGCTATTTTTTCGAGTGGATGTAGTCGGCTCTGCGAAGCTCCGGAGGGTCCTTTCATAGTCTTGCAAATAATGCAGTGCTCAACAAAGTATCTTACTACTGTTGACATTTTAGGAAACCAGAAGTTTTCTTTAAGTTTCGCTAGAGTTTTTTCCCATCCCATGTGTTTGAGTGCTTCATGGTAAGTGTTAATAAGACTCCATTGATAAGACTGCGGTACAACTTTAACGAGTTTCATTTTGCCATTTACATTCATTTTATAATATAAAATGTTATCCTTGACTTCATATTCGACATTCACGGCATTATTTTTAGAAAGATCTTCAATAATTTTGCTTAACTCAGGATCTATTCGTTGTTCCATTACTAACCAATCATCTTTAGTGCTTAAATTCATGACAACTTGTAGGGGATTACAGCTGAAAAAATCAGCGTGCTTAAGTTTTTCTCCTTTTCGATACTCCACTTCAAAATCGAAGTTTTGTAAGAACGCCCACCATCTGTAAATTCTGGAAAGTAACTCTTGTTTATAACGTGATGCTTTAACAGCGTTACAATCAGTTACTATTGTAAACTTCCTTCCGTAAAGGAAATGCCGAAAATGCTTAATAGCTCTGACAATTGCGAGCGTCTCAAGCTCGTAACTATGATATTTAGATTCAGCAGGTGTTGTTCTCATGCTAAAGTAGCCAATGACACGTCGAACACCTTCATGTGACTGTATAAGAACTGCTCCGAGTCCCATGGCGCTAGCGTCCGTGTGGAGTTCGATGGGATGTCCTTCCTTGAAAATGGTTAGCAAGGGTGCAGACGTTAGGTAATTTATAATTTTTGATCTTACACTTTCATGTTCAGCTGTCCATTCCCATTTCACATTTGATTTAGTCAAATTGTAGAGAGGTACCATTTCTGTGGAGAAGTTTGGTATAAAACGCCTAAAATAAACCTGCCAAGCCATTAAATTGTCTGAGCTGCTTGACGTTCTTTGGAGGCAGCGATCTCGCTAACGCTTCGACTTTAGCTGGACTAGGTCTCACTGTACCATCACAAACAATAAATCCAAGGTATTCGACCGAGGTTTTAAGAAATGAACACTTATTAAGTTTAATTGAAAACCCTGCTTTAGTTAAAGCCTGTAATACTCTTTCAAGTTTCTGTAACCCTTCGGCAACTGTCTTACTTGGTATCAACACGTCATCCATATAAACAAGAGCGTCTTTCCCCCTTAAATCTCCAAGAGCCTTGTTTATTGCTCTTTGGTAAACAGATGGTGCATTCGTTAAACCAAATGGCATTGTTAAATATTCATATTGTCCATCAGGTGTTATAAAAGCGGTTTTTTCTATTGATTCAGGAGACAAAGGGATCTGATGGAATCCAGCTGCCATGTCAAGGCATGTGAAGTATTTTGCTTCGGCTAATTGATCAAGTTGCTCGGTAATAAGCGGCAATGGGTAGTGGTCCCGTACTGTGTTAGCATTTAATTCCCTATAGTCCACGCATAGTCTGTCCTCGCCATTTTTCTTCTTTACCATTATGATTGGGCTTGCAAATGGTGAATTACTTTCACGTACAATGTTCTTATCCATAAGATTTTTTATTATTTCTTGTACTTTCTCTCGTTCCACAGGTGCCAATCGATAAGGGCGTCGATTGACTGTCTTGTTTGGGTTTTTCAGTCTTATCGATAGTTCTCCCGTAGTTATTCTAGACTCTGGTATGTCGTTCGAAAATGAGTTTTTATGTTTATTTAAAATATTGAGAAGATGATCCAATTGTTCCTTGTCCACTAAATCCGTATCAATGGTAGTCGAAGATAGCTGACAAATATCCATCTGCTTAAAACATTCCTTGCTTCTTGAAAGGGCCACTCCAGAATTTGTCAAGGTAACTTCTATGCCTGGAATGCTTAATAAATCCTTTCCGATAATAAGATCTTCAGGTAGCTCATGATCCAAAACGAGATGTAATGTTAGTTTGATGTGAACGTTGTCTATTTTTAAAACAGGAGAAATTTGGCTAAATGATATGACTGGAATGGGTCCTATACCTTTAAGATAAGTTGTCTTAGTGGCCCTAGGCCCAGGGAGCTTTGCAGCTATCGACTCCTTCACTAGAGAACAGTCAGCACCGCTGTCGAATAAAGCCCGAAATTGTTTATTGTCTACTGAAATTGTAAAAATATTACAATAAATGTTACCTTTTTGGCACAAGTTTATCTTCTTTTGGCCGTGTAACCGTTTAAAACAAGTTTCATAAGTGTGGCCCTGGATGGAACAAAAAGAACACTCCTTTTTCTTCATATCTTCATCTTTTGTTTTACTCACATCTGTAGTATCTGAACGAGCTTGGGCAATGGCGTTCATTTTGCACCAACGAGCTTTATGTCCCTGTTTTCCGCACACAAAACATGTCATTTTATCTGGTGTATTCTCATTAAATTTGGTCTTTTTATTTTGTACCACGTGATCCCGGGTAGTTGTTAATTTTCGTTTGCGCATGGTCTTTGCAATCGCAATTAATTCTGGCACAGAAGAAGATTTACTATTAAGAAGTTCTGTCCTAAGACTGTCGTCAGTAATACTACCAATCACAAATTCGACGGCATCTTGCTCAGTAGGATTAGGCTTCACAATTTTTTTAAACATTTTCCACATGTTTGAGATATACTCTTGAATACTGCCAGCATCTTCTATAGCGTACTTTCTAAACTTCAAAACATCAGAGAAATATCTTGATTCGGGTTCAAATGTCTGAAGCATGTCTTCCCTCATTTCTGCCCAAGTTGTTGTTCGTAACAAACATTCGTCTGCCCAGGTTTGCGCTCTTCCTTTAAGCACGCTTGCTGCTTTTAGTCGAACTTCGTGGTCTTTTAGTTTGTATTCATCTTGGGTGCGTGATATCAGGTCAACCCATTCCTTTACATCCATGCCTTGGTCAGGATCGTAGCTTGGAAAATAAATATCAGATATCCTAATTCGTGTTTCACTAGGTTGGAGCATCTTTATCATTTCTGATAGTGCTGTACGATTTTCTTGAGTCATCTGCAACATCATCTCGCACATTGTATCTTTAAACGTATTCGCCAAGAGCGTCATAGTCATATTTTGAGAAAGGCCTGCGGTTGGTTGGCGTTGACTCGTCCCCTCTTCTGATGTAAGAGAAGGGTTGTCGGAAGGATTCAAACCACCATTAGCTTCCATATTTTTATTCTATAACACTGAAACATACACTTATTTATTAGATTATTTCATAACAATAAAATCGATAATAGCGATCTCAAGCAATCATTAAAGCTGATATAAATAACAAAACAACTTATCTTATATGAACAACTGCATTAATTAATAAATAGATTCAAAATCATTTACTTGTAAAAAGACACAAAATTATAAAGAAAACTTTTAAATAAAATAAATTTCATTAAATTACAATTCCTTTTAAAAAGATATTTAATTCAATAAACTCATAATTTAAAACAAATAATATTCAAATAAACTAACATTTTACTAAAATAACTATATAATTTTAATATAATTATCTAGCCTTCAAATAATTATCAATTTGGGCAGAGCTTTCAGCTAGAGAGCTGACAAACGAATGTGTCACTCTACAATGCAATCCGACTTTTATATTAAAATATAAGAGTGGGGCGACAGATAATAATAATCGATTAAACATCAATTTTTCTATAAATCGTCGATTAAATGCTCGCGCCGATATACATTCTAAAATGTTTAAATTAATTGATTCTTTTTTCTCTTAACTTTGCCTTTTTTTGCTTGCGGATGAGTCTTTAGCTCCTATTTTAATTATTTTGACGTCTTCACAAAAACTTGCATTATTTTTTATTAAAAAATATTGCGTAAATAAATAAGCTACTTAACCTTAAGTAAAATAACATAAATTATATTAAAATAAGAATTACTTGTTCGTCTTTTTAAAAAACATTGTACCCTATTGCTTGTGACGTCTACACGATTTCTGTAAGGTTGATGCAAAATTGGCGCAATCATCTTCAATAGATTATACATAGTTATTGAGTAAATAACATCAAAAGAAAAAGCATTTTAATTTATTTATCGATATCTTCTATATTATTTTGCAATTACGTTTAGTTATAAAAAGTACGTTCTGTTGCACGTGCAATGAATAAACGTATTTTATTATATCTCCTGCCTTATAGAGAAAAAAGTGAATTGGCAGACATTGAAAGTTAAATATTTGAATTTGATTGTATGTGAGATTAACAGAAAAAAACATTGCAAGCTTTTAAAAGTCGTTAGCAAGAAAATACTATTATGCTATTAATAGCTTTAATTACTTTTGTGTGCGTGTTACTTCTTTTCCTTGCAGTTAAGAATATATATATATATATATATATATATATATATATATATATATATATATATATATATATATATACTTTTTATTAAATTGCGCAAGCGGAACCTCGGGTAATAACGAGATTAGTATCCAAGCTACTAATATAACAGACTGCTACAACGTTCACATTAACATTATGAGCAAATTAGTAGTTGTCGTAATGATACATTATTTTGAAATACATGAACGCCTATTTACAAAGCTATTTTCCAGCTGTTGTTTTACCTTAGATGGAAGAATAGTATTGTTTATCAACATAATTATGTCATCAATGTATACATATAATTGTAACAGCGCCAAAACTGTAGATCAGATATTTCTTATTGTTAAATATTAGTAAAACAAAGAACATAACAATGAAATAAATGGTAAAAATGCTAATAAAATATATTTGCTTATGTAATCAGAAGGACTTCAAAAAATGACCACATAACGATATAAATTAATACATACTTCTTAGCCGAGCTAAAAAAGGAAAAGTTCCAGTGGATAGTTAGATTGATCTGATTAAATATAATTGTAGGTACCTACTCTATCAATGTGTCTAGATGTTGAGATTTCTTTTTCTTGAAGAGGTATATAATGTTAAAGAGTGTAAATGGCTTTTTATGGCATTTCAACTCAATTGGTATCCTTTTTTACCTGACTGTGGCGAAGCTTAAAGGAGGGTTATGTGTTTGACCTGTCAACTTGTTCTCATATTTTTAGTTCGCTTTTTAAGCAGTCAAGTTTTTATTTTTGTAAATTTTATATATTAATAGTTAAATACAATAATGCTCATGAAATCTATATACATACATAAAGATAAAGAGTTCGTCCATTATAGCCTATTTACTGAAGAAGGATTATCATGTCACCCTTAGAAGCAGAAAAAGTAGTATGTATATTGTACGTATTCAGCTTTTTTTACATGCCATTGCTGGAAACCGGCCTGCCTGCAACACAAGGGGGATCAGGCTACCACACCACACTAGTACTTGGCAAGTCCACCACACTAGCCAAGGGAGGGTTGCCTAAATTTCATTGTCTTTCTAAAACTTAGTAGGTTCTTTCAAACATGCAGGTTTCCTCAATATGTTTTCCTTTACAGTAGATCACAATTAGATCTGTACCTACATATATTGTGTATAGGGCTAGTATTGAATATGTACGTACCTACATAACATAATATATCCTATTTCATCTTCACACTTTACAAAGTTACCTGATTTCTAAGCAAGCACTTTTCTTAATAGAAAAAATTGGATAATTTGATCCAGAAACCGATGACGTAGTGAGAAACTATAAAAGAAAACTCAATAAGCCACGTCTTCATCCGGATAGAAAATACGATTCCGAGAGATATTCGCCGATATGTAATTTTGCTTTATACGAGAAGGTATATATGATTACACGTTGAAAGAGAACATCTCTTTTGTTAAAATACCTGTATTTGCGGCTGTAATAGTTTTAAACTGCGTCTTTGATCACGTGTTTTATTAAGTTTTTATTCAATTACTATGATTACCATTTTATGTAGAAAATGAAACGTATCTACTTTATTAATTTAGTTACCCACTAGCCAAAAAAAACACAACTATCCCACGGGAACCGTACATTTTCCAGGATAAAAAGTAGCATATGTTTTATTCTGATGTATGAGTAAATGTCATTAAAATCCATTTAGTAGTTTTTGCTTGAAAGAATAACAAATACATATACATCTATACATCGAGACATCCAGACAACCACACATTCTCATAATATGTAATACTTTCGCATTCATAATATTAGGATATATATAATACAAGCTCTTATTAATCCTCGACCAATCTCGAGCGCCTTCAAACAAAAATAGCTGTCTTTTCGTCGTAACTCATTTCGTTTGTTGCAACAACGTTTTGGGTAAGAAAACAATTTTATATAACTTTTTTTTTATTTTCATTACAGGAAATACACCAAAATGACAAATAGAATTAATCAACATAATCACTGTAAAACTAAAAAGTAAGTGTAGCAGAAACTTTTGACCCATGGACTCGAAGTACTAAACTTTTCTTAAAAGATATAGCACCTCGTCTTGATCGCCTCTACTAGTGACAATAGAGCTAGCTCGTTTTTCATCCAAGGACCGGCATTTCCGTTCTTAGCATTCTTGCCACAATTCTATGTACGTGATTTATAAAGTAGTAATTAAGTGTACATTTGTTGTGTATAAAGATATAATTATTGAATATATTATATAAATAGGCAAAGACAAAACGGTTCAGTACCTTTTTCTCCTCTATTACTTAATCGTTTTACATTTTTTTGTTTAGTAGCTTTAGCCTTATCAATATTTTATTTATATAGATAATTCGGACAGAATAGCAATCTTTTATATATATGCCTAGCCAGATGCTTGTTTTTATGACACTGTATATTAGAAAGGCTCACGCTTTAATTACGTCCACAAGTAACCCATTATATGAAGATATATTAATTTTTTGAATTTCTTAGCTATAAAATTAAGATAAATTTTACTGAATATAACAATATTTTATGCATAAAAACTTTCTAAAATAAGTGCCATGTTCAAATGTAAATAAATAAATGAATCATGATTTTAAAACATATTTAATGTAAGCTTTGTACCTTTTTTTACGTACGAATATAATTTTCACACTTAAGTTACATGTATTATAAAAAAAAAGATTCTGACAAATCGAGAACCTCCTCCTTCTTGGAAATCGGTTGATAAAAGGTAATAAGACAAGTCTGTGAAGAGTTTCGTGTGAATGAAATTTGGCCTGGGTGAAGCAATCCCACTGGATATGAGCTTTGCCTTGTGCGTATTAACCAAATTCAGGATACTGTTCCATTGTCTATCTTAATTATTCATGAATACACCTTATTGTGGCTTATGTGGGGTTGGCCGAGATAAATTAATATATCACGTAATCTAAACACGCTCTGACTACGAGGAAGCAATAAAGAATAATATTAGTTTTCATATTATAAAAAAAAATACAGAAGTTGTATTAAACATATAAAACAAAGTAAAGTAAAAATTATTTATAATATACCTAATAAGAAACTTTTACAAGAACATAAAGTTAACAAGTTTCGTAAACTTCTGAAAATATAGCATTTTATAAAAATGTGAGGTGAATACACAATCAGATTGGTTTTCACAAAACGTACGAGGAAATGTGCTGAAACCGTAAAATTTTTGTCGAATGGAGAGTCCCCGTATGAAAAATAAAAAGTAAGAAAATATATTAACTTGAATTTAACGAAAAAAATTGATGTTTAACACTAAGAAAAAAATAGCTTTTATAATGTTATTTGTTATACATTTATCTACTCTTTATTATATATTATATAATAGGTTTTATTTATATAATTGATTTTTAATAAAGATCGAGCTCAGTGGTCATAGAAACGGATTAAAGCAGGCCGATTAGGATAGTGATGATGATTTTGTTCGTAATCTTTGTAGATTTTTTTACTTTATTGTCCGTCCGTCCGTCTGTGTGTCTGTCAAGATCCTTCAGTTCGGGAACTCGTGGAGATATCGAGTAGAAATTAAAACGATATACTCAGGTCTACAGTCTTTTGAATCTGTGAAAAAATCAAACTTCTAAGTTAATGTAAAAAAAGATATGGCTGTTTATGCCGCAAAAAACGCACATGTATTTTGACACTCTCAAGGGAATCCAAATTTATAGGGTATTTTTCGTTGACCTAGAACTATCAAATTTGACAAGTAATGCCGTCTTATACTACAAGTATAGGAAAAAATCTGAAAACTCTACATTTTTAATTAAATCATTAAAAAGATAGGGTCTTTGTGCAAGGAAGGGTGGTCCTGAATTGAGTTAACCATGTCATATGGGGTATCGTATGAAAGGCTTCATTGGCACAACCTTAAACAGATTTTTAATTATTTTTATGATGTATAGTTTTTATATTATGCGCCTACAAATTTGTACGGAATCCGGTGGGCGAGTCCGACTCGCACTTGTTCGGTATTATTATTTTTTTTCAAAAAAATTTTTGTAAGCAAAAATATTTACATATTTTATTTTCCCCATATCATTGATCATTATTATATCATTTTATTCTTTTCCTTACCAAAATATTTGACATATTATTAATGTTACGAAAAGCTCATAGCGTATTATTATATTTTGGAGATTATTGATAAGGATAATTTTTTTCTTTGAAGTTTTTAAAGAAAAAAATATTTCTGATTTAGAAGACCAAAGTTTTTTTTTTAACTATAAAAACAAATAATAAATATAAGATACCCTACTGTAAACTTACTATTATACAGCAAAGTTGTGTCAGCTCTTAATCGATTCAGCTAAAATTTAATTGAGTGTCTTTGAATAATTCAATATCCACATTCATTATAATTGACGATCCGAACTGACATTCAATCGTTTGATTTGGATCTAACGAGCTTATCCAGACATTACAGTAAATCTAGTTAATGAACTACATATATACATCTTTATATATTTTGTGTTCGTAATTCCTCTCCTAATGAACGGCTAAACTATGGAAAATCTTTGTAATATATATTACTATCGAGGCCAATCCATAGTTTTTAAAACTTTTGCCTGCCTGTTATTGCATCATGACAGAACTTATGGACGGATTTTAATAAAATTTGGTATGGTGATAATTGATCCGGATCTTGAATGATTGAGCGGGATCAAGATATAGAATACTTTTTCTCGTGGAAAAATCGGGAAAATACAAAAACTGGATAGAGTAACGTCACATCGAAACTATAAACATTTTAACAAGATAACTTACAAAGTAAAGCAAAAAAGAATTATAAATACCTTCTATAGAAAACAAGTATCTAAAGCTATCTAAACTCCTACTCTAACAAAAAATGACTATATAAAAAAATCGAAAAATCATTAAAAAACTGCCTGTTGATATACTTTTATCTAAAAAAGAGTACGTGTGTGTGCCATTCACACACGGTAGAAGTGAAACTTCAGAAAAGTAACCTACGAGAGAATGAGATGAATATAGAGTATCAGGAGTAGGATAATTATAAGGTTTATTTTTATTAATATTTGAGTGTAGGAAACTATACAAAAACTTTTTTTTTTCAATACTAATTTCTCTCTTCAGTACATCTTAATTATAAAATTCAATTTTGTGACCGAACAATGGCGATATATTCAATATATTTTAACATAAAGGCGTAGAGCAATACAGGAGATAAAAAATTTATTAAATTACTATAAAGACATATTTTATATTTTGAACATATCGTTAGGTACATACATACATGTAGTACAATATTGTAGATACTCCAAATCTATACATCGACTTTTTCTTTCGCAACGCATGAAATCGGCTGAATAAACTTGAATACCATTTTGTGTAAAAATATTTTCATAGAGAGGATAAAATCATCTAATAGCTAAAATTCGTATATTTATTTATAGTAAACTATATATTTTCATATCTATACTAATTCATACTTAATTTATTATGAAATCTAGACGAATTTGAATACATTGAAATTGGCTAGACGAATTTGAATATCATTTGTTGAGTATGCTTTTATATACCCAACTTAACATTAGATTACTTTTAGGCAGTACAAAATTCTTATGAAAATTTAATTATATAGCAGAAAATACTTAGAGGGCTGTAGAGTAACATAGGCTACTTTTACCGCGGAAGATTACCGAATTCCCACGGGTAACCCCACTCTTTGTACAACCAAAAAAAATATTTATGATCAGAATTACTTGAAATTTAATGCTCTTCAATAGAATGAAACATATTTATTTAAGTTATTTTAGCATTTTTATGCCATAAGGGAGTAAAATAGAGAATGAAAGTTTATATGAAACCTACCTATCTAGAGTGTTCTGCTAGTATATTATAAAGCTAAAAAGTTGTCTGTTTTTAAAAGCGCTAATCAATGGATCTGCAATGTTGATTTAAAATAATTTTGCGTTTTATTGTTTATGTATTAAGGGTTGTTATAGGCTATCTTACATCAGACTATAGCCTTCAAGAGTGGTGTAATTCCACATAACTCTTAAATTAATAAACCCCTCGTCGCAAGTCTATTCATTGAGGCCATTTTAATAAGGATAAGGATAAACGGATTTTCTCTGTTTATGACTAAGAACACTTAAGATAACTTTCAAACAAAAAAAATAAAATTGGGTCATTAGTTAGGACCCTACGATACCACACACAGACATACAGATACAAAGACACACACGTTAAACTTATAACACCCCTTTTTGCACCGGAAGTTAAAAATTAAACGACGATAAATATTCTTTAAACATAATATTATGTAAAGTAAACAGTTAACCTGTTATAGTAAAAGGCAAACTAATTTCATTTTGGCTAAATATTTTAGACTAATAAACCCTAATTAATAGTATTCTATCTATAAAATCTATTCAGTTTCTAGTATTTACTAAAATCTGGGCAAGTGAAAGAAAATAAACATTTAGACTTTAGATTTTTATTGACATGAAAGGTAAAACACATAACCCGCCGTCGCACATCTTGTACCCAACCGTTTATAAAACAAAAGATATCTGCCGATTGCGTGACTTCTAGAACGCGGTTTTCCCAGTAGCTAGGGGTGACGGTGCGAGGAGTGATTCCTGAGTGAGTAAGGAGGACACTGTATGTATATATGTGCGACTAAACGCACTAAAACTATATATCTACTAAGCAAAAGAAATGTTAAAAAATAATGTTATATTAGTAATAATGTGAAACTAAATTTATTTTCCCTAACGTACGAAAATGTACGAGTATATTTTTGGTTAGCCACCATCTTATATTTTTATCTAAGCTTCAAGTTTCGCCGCAGTATGTAACATCAAATAATATGAAAACGAGGTTTTTATAATCTGTAAGGAAAAGTTAAATTATATTATGATACGTATCAGAGACTTTAAATGTATGTTATAATAATCAAAATGTATTAGCTAATGCTTTAAATATTTATATAATAGAAAATCGCTGGTTTTTTAAATAAATTTTGATATTTTGTTAGACATGCTAATACGAGTATATGTAAGTATCTACTTACATATATCCATCTGGATGTAATTTTATTGGAATATTTAGGTACATATTTTTAACCAACGCATTACTTTACTACTTTTATACATATATTAAAATTGTAAATAAGCCGAATCTGTACATTAAATATTTTTTGGAAAATCTTATTGAAATAAACATTATTATCGATACAAAGGCCGAATCTATAGTTTTTAGAATTTTTGTTTGTCTGTCTGTTACCGCATCACAGAAAAACTACTGGAGGGATGTTGATGAAATTTGGTATGGTGATAGCTGGTTGTCCGGGTCAACATATAGGATACTGTTTACCGCGGGAAAATATCCTATTTCTGAGAAAAATTACAAAAACTGCAATGTAAGAGTGTAAGAGTATACTAATAAAATCTAAGAATTTGGTTTTTAGACATCTGAACGCGGGTGGAGCCGCGGGCAATGCTAGTTTATATATTAAATCTTGTTCCCTTTTATTCATATTAAAACTGTAGCAGAGACGAATCTGTACATTTCTTTTGTATATTTTGTTGAAATAACCATTATTATCGGTACAGAGCCTTAATCTACAATTTGTAAAAATTTTATAAACTGGAGACTGAATAAATTTGCCATTATAATAATTGATTAGACGAAGCGACTTATAGGATACTTTTTATTAAAAAAAAGGAAAAGGATTTGAGTAAGACCTCGCCCACACTATATTATTTAGCAAGACAACTTACAAAATAAAGCATAAAATAGAAATAAGCGACATTTTACACGTTAAAATAACTCTGATTATCAAATCATCAATAGATGTCACCATGAGTTGTTAAAATATGTACATAATTGTTAACATATTTGGAAAAAAATAGTACAATAATATAGCAACTTACTTCTGCCATAGTTCTCACTCCAACTGATATTAATCCCGAAGCTTTAAACGTTATGGGTGTTTGAGCGTGACTTAAAAAGGATAAGACAATTTTTCTGTTCTTCAAGTCCATACTTTCCCATGGCAAATCATAAATAGCATCCTTTATCGTTTCGCTCTGAAAATATGATATGATAAAAATAAATATTCTAACATGAAATCCTTTTGTATATTTACAGTACCCTCAGAAGTCCTTACCTCAGAAGCGATAGATTCAAATATAATAGAAATTTGGGTCAACTGTTGAAACATCCATATCGTAAGACTACCATATATTGCTAATGCTTCTTTATTCTAAAAATGAAATATTTTTTAAATTTAAAAAAAATAAATCATATAAATCTGTTAAATAAGTATACAAATTTTTTTTATTGACAAATTACATAGTTTGAAATTTGCCATGTATTATTTATTACATTAGCATAAGTAATGATATCTACATATTATATAAAATACTAGCAGAATCCGCGGCTTTGCTCGCGCTAAAAGTACAAGAAAAATCTTTGGCTCTTTGCTTTGAGTAATAATTTGATGGTTGTAATGTGACGTTAGCGAATGTGCTGAATGACATTGAACGGGAGTTTAAACGCAGCATAAACCGTTTTACTAGCTTCTAAAAGTGTAGAAGCATTTCTAGATGAGAGCACAGCTTATATAATCTCCTGATTATTTTTAATTGGTCCAAAAGCCATTTTCATACGGGCTGCTATTGACCATTTCTTAACAAAAACAATCCAATTATTATACATAGTTAAACCGATGTGGTACTAGAACCCAGGTTCTTCGGATATGCAGCCGTACATTAGATGATAAGACCAACGAAAGCCTGTACATATTATATATGTATATTATATACATATTATATATTATGTGAATTATATAAAATAAACAAATATTTACCATTGCAGATATTTCCAAAAGCAATATACATCCAATGACTTGATGAAAGATATAATACAAACATATCATTAAGCCGAAAGCTTGTGAAGCTGAGTTCATGAACCTGTATAAATTTTAGTGTATACTTTATTTTTATTTTACGACTATAATATGTATAAATTTTCACTAACAGGATAACCATTTCTTACTAACTTCATAATCATTTTATGATGTTCTATATTCTCTATGAGCAATTTCTTAATATTTTGAGACTTTTCCACATTATAGTACTTTACATTTTCATGCTTATTCATTTTGGTGTTTATTGAGTTTGGTTTTGGAAATTTTTTCAAATTATGCTTTAAGATTTTTAAATGCCCCCATATGTGAAAAGCAATTAAAGAAACCAATAGATCATAAGTACAGAAATATAGGCCACCATCGAATACTATTAACAAGTTCACTGAAGAAATGATAGCATAAATTAAGTTGTTGTGCTCAAACTTTGTATAAAAATATACAGCGTATTCGTAACGAGTTCCATTTTCCAAACTATGTTGACTAGCTTTGAATACTCCTGATTGAATATTATTATAAAATGGTGTCAAATTAAAAAATATAACAGTAAAGTACACCTGTATATAAATAATGGCTGTAAAAATTGATGATATTTTATGAACTCTTTTATAAATCTGTAAAAATAGGAAAAAAAATATCATTCATACAGATTATTATAGTTATAATTCGGTTGGTTAGAAAAATATTTTAAAATAATTTAATCTAGACACTTACTTTCATAGCATATTTAGATTTTTGTTTAAAATGAAAGAGATGTAATTTTAATACGAATTCGGGGATAATATTCCTATACGCCTTTATTAATGGCATTAAAGATCTTTGCTGAAACAAATAAATACTAGAATAAATATAATAATGGTCGTAACAAATATTAGTGATTATTAAATAATTGGGTAAAGTATGAGATAAATACATATTTTATTGGGTAAAATGCCTATAGACATTAACAAATTCTCCAAACACACAGGAATAAACCTACAATTTTTTTTTTCAATTTTACTGTAGTTGGCAGCGCCAGTAGTGACTAAAAAATTGTTACCACCACATTGAGAAGTATGTATAATGTACATTTATATATTATCAACTATATGGAATAGCTACGATAATAATATTTCTTAGAAAATCTATCTAAATATTTTATGACGTACTTACAATGCATACGATACTCATGAAACAGGTGATATAATTATGACCGAGTTCATAGAAATCCAATTTTCCTATATTAGTTTTTATGTACATAGATATGCTGATGAAGATACATAGCCAGTAAATGATCATAGCCTTAAAATTTCTTGTGGGCAGACATTTAAGATTTTCGCTATGTGCTGCACCAAATTCTTTAAACGGCCAAGCGTTTACCAAGCTCAAGTAAAATTTTACAGTTTTCATGTAATTTAAGTCCATCGGTGATGATGCATTTCTATTCCTGAATAAAATAAAAATCAGATTTGTGAAATTTCATTTATAAGATTATATTTTATAGTGGTTCTTCTATAGAGACTTATACTAATAGGTGCCATTGTAGGATTGGCGATTTTTACGAAACCTGATATATTATACCTAGTATTTGAGTGAAATGATGAAAAAACTGCCTATATCATAATATACTTAAATAAAATTAAAATTCCGGATATTTTAAAATCTGCAATACCTTAAACATACGGTCAATATAAATTCATATGAATATTGAGGGAACTAAAAAGAAAATAAATTGTTAATGTTCTTACATTATTTTCTATACAACTGTACAATAACGGTATAATAATATATGCGTATCTTTAATTTATATCCACATTGTTTACAATATATATATATATATATATATATATATATATATATATATATATATATATATATATATATATATATATATATATATATGTAATTGCTCCGCATCTAAGGGTATTGTTCGATAACTTATACCTTACCAACCTAAAAAATATAGCCAAACCCAAATTTTTTAAATTTCTATGAATTTAAGAATGTATGGAAATAAAAGAGTACCATGCGTACTTTAGAAATTTTGTGGATCTAGATCTACCTAGGTAGAGTTAGAATACATTTTCGGAACGAAGTTCCTTATCGCAAGTTATACTCGGTACACTTGGTGAATGAGAGCTAGATGGAAAAAAGTAATATTTTGACCGTCACGATACTTTTGATTATTAACTAAGAGTACCCCATGACAATGACTCGAAATTATCGTATTTTTTGGGATAACCACATATTCATACAGACAGACACACTCGTAAGTTGAACAAAAATACATGTAGAGTCAACGTAAATCAAATAAATGTATTGTACATACTCGAGCTTCTTTTTAAAGAACATTTTTCACGATTAACTTGAAATATGTCTCCTCAACATATAAGCAAATTTATTCGAAAATACTAGATTAAACTAACTTTTATAGGCTTTTATTAAGCAAATAATTAATCAAGAAAAAATGAGACATGCCTATTATAAAACCATTTTATATTTTTTCATTATTCATAATTACAGTACAGTGTAAATTTTAATTACATTAGCGATCAGTGGCTTCCCACGACTGCACAAAATAATTATGATTCATATAGATACTGAAATATAAATGTGTTGCAATATTTTTTTTACATAAGACTTAAAAATATATATTTGAAATATATTTTTTTGACTAAAAAGGCCAAGCATAATTATTACTCTATACCTAAAAACGTAAACCGACCTTAACGGAGTGTCTATTCGTCCTTTATAAAATATATAAATTATAAGGAAGAACGAATAGACTAATTCGTAAACTAAACTAACTAAATAAGTAAGTAGAATAAGAAGCTCGGCTCGGTAGATTAAGGTTTTTTTGCATACAGAAACTTTCTTTAATTTAAAAATCGTTGGGATTTAAAAGAATAAGTTTCCAGCTCGGTAGGTTAAGTTTATTTTATTTTTCTGCATATAGAAGCTCCTGCACCTAAAAATCAATTATTTCACATTAGCAAACAAAAAAAAGTGGTAAATATTCGTACCAACCGATAATAGTCGGACGAATAATGTATTTTTTATTCATCCGGTTATACGACGAATAGCGACAGCCCTAAAATAATTACATACTTTAGTAATAATTATTCCAGTCTCAATATCTGCATTTATTTTTCAATAAGTGAAATATAATAGATAATTATAGGTCTTAATAAAAACCTACAGAAAAACCTAGTCTACAGAAAAACACACACAATAACTACTTTTATCTATTTAAAACGTACTGGGAAGCACGCACCCGAGCGAAACGAGGGATAATCGCTGTGTGTATTTCTAAATATGTTGTTACTGTTAGAGTCAGAGCAATCAACATTAGAAGTTTTTTGTTTAGTTTGTAGAATTGATGCAAGTCCCTCGTCATAGGCTTTTTTTCGTTGTCCATATTGATAATAACATGTGGTACAGGCGTTCTTTACACTTGTCCGTACATCCTGTTTCACTATATCTTTCTCTATATAGAAAATATCATTTTTGTTTTTAAATGACTTGAAACTATTCTAAGTGTACTTACTATACAATATTTTTAAAGGTAAAAATGTTATAAAATGTTAGTTAGGAAAGTTAAAGAATTATAACACTCTTCTCGATATTATGATTTTTTTATTCATTTAAGTTAATCAATAATTCAGTTAATTAATAAGTAATAATAATTTAGTTAATTAATAAGTCTTTAGAATTTTTTTTACTACATAATGTATTATTTCTGCGATCTGCACATTTGATGCGATAAGTAATGAGTAACATCTCAATATGAACACTTTTTAAGTTTGAATTGGCCGTTAATCGTTATGGCACCGAGGGCTTTTTATTATTATGTTTTAATTATTTTTCTCTTTCTAAAAAATCTTTTGAAGTTAGTAGTGTTATTTTTTACCCAAAATAATTGGGATAAGTAAGAATAATTTTGTCCGAACAAGTTCTAGACAACAAGGTTTATCAAATATGAGGTTATTTAAATTGCAATATTTGGTGTAATAAATTCCAAGTTCGGATTTTTTAAAATTATTCATCCAGCCCATCCAGCATCTAAAGCACTCCTTAAATTATTCATTTCATGCAAATGCAAGTAGGGGTGTGGTCGAGCCTGTGGGTGTACATTGAATAGTCAATAACAATACCGAATGGCAGTCCATCTTTTAATGGCTTTTGTCTTTGAATCTACTTCTAATTGTCATGTAGATTGCAACAAGACAGTTATTCGGATCATAATTTAATACGTAATTTCATTAACCTTATCTGATAATAAAATCAAGAAAGGACGTTATAAATAGTAAAACCCTTTGAATTGAAGCACAATTGATTTGTTTCGGGTTCAGTATCTAACAGTTTATATACAGTGTAAAAAATTGTATAGAATTCGTTCAAGCTATTATATTTATATAACACTAGCAGATCCCACGGCTTCGCTCCCGCTAAAACTACAAAAAAACCTCTAAAAAGGTAGTTTCATACTAACTTTCATCGCCTATTTTACCCCTTTATAGCCTTTTATTGGTTATTGAAGAGCATTAATACCAAGTTTCAAGCAATTCTGATCATAAATATTTTTTTGGATTGTATTACAACGTGTTTGCCTGTGAGATTGAAATAATCTCTCGCGATAAAAGAGGTAAAAGTAGGCTATGCCACCCTTCAGCTTTCCAACTATTTCCACGCAAAAAATCACGCCAATGCGTCAATCCATTTTGACGTGAAAGAAGGACGAACAAACAAATAAACACACTTTCACATTTATAATATTAGTATGTATTATACAAATATTGGCCACTGAGATTAGCCATGCGATCAGATATTATAGTGCACAAATGTGCGCAAACACATTAGCCCTCTATTCCTTTTTGTATGAACAGGACTGTTGAAGAGATCAGACGCAGTACCGACGGCTTTACTTGGCATTAAGCATCTTTCCATTATAAATAATGCAAGAAACAGACAGATATATGGGAAAAATGAAATAAAAGACAGCTTAGAAAATACTACAGCTCATATAATCGAAGTTACACTTTCATTTCATTAACAATGATCACAAAAGTTTCCTTTCATCTATTTACGCACCGCATAGAATATACAATCGCATAGAACCTAAAAATTCAATTTACACTCGAACCTAGTCATTTAAAAATATTTTGCTGAAAACGTTTCCACGTATTTATTTACATTAAAATTCGCAAATACAACTTTTTACATAATTACTTTATACATTATGTCTTATTAAGTTTTGCTTACTATTTACATTTTCTATGTTAATCAATCTTAATCAACGTTTGGTCAATTCATCTTACAAATAAATATATTATAGTTCAATGGTATTAATGAACGTGATAACTAAAATTAAAAGACTAACCAAATTATATAACTCGTGATAATAACGTGTTGTAAAGCTAAATAAAACCATTAACAACAACCATGAGTTGTCCTTCAATGAGACCAGTAAATAATTATATGCTATTATATAAATATTTGAACATATATTTAATCACACAACTAATTTATGTAATAATTAATAATATAAATAGTGTAATTGAAATTTAAATGTACAAAATGGTTATGAATGGTTAATTTGGCATTTAACGCAATATATACTTGTTACAATATTAAGATATCATTTGGAAAGTGGCAATAATCAGAGCAATAAGTGAAGGATAATTCATAAAAAAAATAAGAAAAATTCAACAATATCTAAGTCTAATTAATTGGTTATCATAACTCTAAATATTCTAGTTGGTGTTTCAAATCGAACCACTAATAGGAATTTTTAATCTATAGTTACAGCAATAAATTCTGCAAACTTAAGCGTTTGATCTAATTATTATTTATCTAAAATATTACTAAATCATCGCAATATAGCAAAACAAGTTATATAATAGTTTCTTTGTAACTCAAATATTAAAAAAATAACAATATGTATACGTAAAAATTAAGCAATACAATATTATTTCGCTTTCATGTAAATAGTGTTATAATTGTGTATTATTAAAGAAAATGTTTATATCTTATTTTAGTATTAAGTTTAGTACCATTTGAGAAATATTGTAATAAATTGCTTATAACTCTTGTATTTTATTCTTGTTTTAAATTTAATATTTATTAGTGTTTATTTGCATGAAATATATAACTTCTTAGTCAACTATATTTATGCTTAACTGAAGTATTTCATCGACGTGCATTTTTCTATGAATAATATAATATTTGAAACTCAAAGTGCTTTATTAATTATATTTCCACTATAATTTATTATTAAAACGCACTCTTTATGCGGTACTTCGATGTTCTTATGTTTATTATTATTGGATACAAATATTTTGCCATTAATTATTGGTCTTTAGGGTAATTATTTATTAAATTATACCAATAATATACTTGTAAAGGGTAAACATGAAGACGTATTACATAAGGTCCTTTTGAACTGAAATTACAAAGAAATTGATCCCATCACTCGTACTCATACAAGCTACAAATCAGATATTTAATATTAAAATTACACTTTCAAACCTTAGTTATTCTATTTACATATTCATAAGTTGTTAAGATAATAAAACTGAATTATCGAAATTTTCGTAGTGTTTTAGGCACTATTTAGACAGCCATCAATCTTAATGTCTTATTACAAAGCTTTACTTAACCTAATTCTTATAAAAATGTTTTACAATCTACATGTCAATAGGCAGGTAGTAACAATTTAATTCGTCTATAACCTAAAAAGTGTGTATACAGTATTATACAATCTGTGACAACCTCAAACTACGTTTGACTTTCAGTTGACATTTGAGATGTAAAAATGGGGGTACAATGCAGATTACTTTTATACTATAATTTTATTAGGTGGTAGTTTTACATATTGTCTGCTAATATGAATAAATCTAAATGCGTATTATATAATATGTGTACGTACTTTCATTTCAAACTATGATCTTGATTTGCTGTATTCTATCTACGTGTTATATGAATTACTTATTCAGATATTATTTCCATTTTATATATATCTTCAAAGAATCATAATGAATTTTAAACATGTCATAGATTCTTTGATGATGCAATATTGGGATATAACCTTTAGTGCTATTTACAAAAAGTTTAGTAAAAAGATGTTCCGATTAAAAACACTGTCCTTGGTTCCTCGAACATTAGATAAAATCTAAACAAAGGTGTAGATAATGCCGACCTAATCAATAATAATACAAATGCTGATAATGTATTCAAAATATCGTCTAACGTATTGGCTAAAGCGTCTATCAATAAAGCATCTTGTATAATCACAACAACATGTCCTTTCCTAATTTCATTCACTACCTAAACAATATCACTATGAACAGTCTGACACATCCGAAACTTTTGGGAACAGCGAAGAAAACTACGGCTGACCTTGTCTCACTCGCTTGGTCCACTGGCGAACCGGGATAATTATTTCACTGACCATTCTTGATACATCTTGATACTTGAACACCATCATCAGTAAATAATAAGAAACGAAGATAGAACGAAGGGAAATGAAAATAATCATAGAAAGATAGGTTATTTCGGGACACGGATGTATGTTGATGAAGTAAATACGTCTTGCAATTTTTAAATTCCGATAAATCTTGTTATTATATATAATACTGTATATTTCATTGTAATATAACAAATTTATTATATTTAATGAATGTGGTATAAAGTGTACCATGTGAACGTATTTACATCAAAAACATTGTGAAACAATTTCCCCGATGGCCTGATTGGTAATTGGGGATAGGGTTAGAGGAAGGGCGCCGAGTTTCGTCGAGTTCAGCACAGGAGTTCGGAGTTGGAAGGCGGTACTCAGCTGGGTAGCGGCGGTCTTACGTGAGGGCTTGTTGCTTGCGGTGAAGGAGCAGATGCGCTTTCTGGAGTAGAATGCGTTCGTGGCGCCGGTTGGACCGGACTGGGTGGCCATGGATGTGTAGCTGATGGTAATGTTCTGAAAAAATTAAATTACATTTTAACATTCTTGTTTGTACATTATATGTGATGAATTTTATTTTATTAAATATTTCCCGCTATTCTTATTTACTTTTAAGTATTTACTTATTTTAACGGTTAGTATGAATATCCCAAGTAAACCGTACATTTTTCTGGGATATATAGTAACTCATGCCTATGTCTATTCCAGACTATAATTTATCTCTACCATAATTTTTATCCAGATCACTTCAGCCGTTCTGGCGTAATTGAGTAACAAACGTCAATCCATCCAAACATTCGCATTTATCTATAATATTTCTGGGTTATAATACAATATATTCCTATTTTATAACTAATATACATTACACATTTACAGGATATTTCTTTAGCCTGTGACTCGAATCGATTAAAATGTTTAAAAAGGCAAAAAAAATGTTGAAATAATTTCAATAATAATTACCTAGAATATGGGGAAATAGAGGAAGCAGGTGGCGTAGGCGCCGCCGCAGTATCAGGATGAAGGAAATTCTTTCTTTGTTCTGACCGCTCCCAACATTGCTGAAGACACCTCGCCATTACATCGGGTAAATTGTTCATTTGCTCCTGCAAGGGTAAGGCTTTCATATTTAACTTTTTAAGTATTTAATAAATAAGTGGTTTTTATATATTTTTTTTCTCGCTTTTGTTATTAACTAATAACTATAGTCTGGTTTCACGATACTAGCCGAGAGGTAAAATATAATAATCATGTGTGGAAATTGCCTCAATTTCTAACCAAATTTAATGTGAGTCTCTATATATTTATGTCTATATTGACTCTTATCGATAGCAAATTAATTAAATTTTGTTATATGTCCGCAGTATATAATATAAAATATAGAATGCCCCCAAATTCACGCAAGATTTAATAATTTTTACGTAAAGGAAATCATCCGATAAAGATAAGCTAAAATTACCTGTAATGATGTTAATTTCTCTTCTAAACTAGTTAACCTTTCTTCGATGTTGTCCTGTCTTGTGCTCATGTCTGACACTATTTCATACACGGTGTTTTGTGTCTGTAATAAAAAGGGGTCCTACTATCAATCGCATTGCAGCTCAATTAGCATTGCCGGTCTAAATCATAACTTATTGTGAAGTATCTTTTGTAGTGTTACACCCTTATCTGTTAGAAATATGAATGTTCGTGAGTGTATGTGTTATAATATTATAGAAAGTATTGTAGTAAATAACGATAAGGTATATTAGCATGCTCTCATGTAAAGCTTTGATTTTCTAGTGAATTTATATATATGCATTTAGCAAATGGAAATGAATCTAAGAAACATGCTGTTCATTCACTACATAACTAATTCGGTCACTTTCTTATATTGGGCAAAGAAATGTGGGAAATTTTATCATTTCAGCTATCAAGTGCTAACTAAGTATCTAAATGGAATTGTGTATGAAAGTAGCATCAGCTAGTAAATTGACACATAAACTGAAATTACCTTTGCCATATCGGTTATTGTGTTAGCATTATCCATCAGTTTTCTTTGATCCATCTTCACTTTTCTTAATCTGAAATTTAAAAATTTTTTGCTAAGAAAATTAATTCTGAAATATAAAAGTACAAATAATCTATATAAATATATTCTTAATATTTACTTCAACTAAGTTATAGGATTCGATTAAAAAATAAGCTCAAGTACTCACGCATAAATCGCTAATAAGAACTTTCTTTGATGAGTTCTAACGCGACCAGGGTGAACCCTTTTGACGAGTCTTGTATGTTTATATATTAACCAAGTTTCCCTTAATACATTGGCTGCTGCATTTTTCAGCTGAAATATTCAAATTCCCATCATGTTACTTAAATATTTTCTATGGAAAGTACTATATTGATTGAAAAAAGTTACTGCAACAAGCATTTAAGAACTTAGCATCTAATTTTAAACTGGAAGAGAAAATTGTTAAAAAAAACTGTAAAATCTATGATTTATTTAGGGAGATTATTATTAAGGTAAAAATACCTAAGTTAAAAATATAAATAGCTAATGAACCTATAACCACAGTCTACCAATCCATACAGATGACTAATGAAAGCATCTAGACAAAACAATCGTGCGAGGCGTACGAGGTTCGTCGCAGGTAAGGCGCTCCCGACTGTCATATGTATATATGACATTCGGGAAACGATCTTAGGGCTAATGATATATCTGTAACTTGCCACGAGATGACACTACAGGGCTTTAACTTAAAATCGTTAGTCTTAGAAATTGCTATTTTCGACAACCCTTGCATTTGGCTATATGAATTACCTACTGTATGGATTTTTATACCGTGCTATAACTATATCAAAAGTATCTACGTTTGTGATCTATTTCAAACTCATCTTACCTCACCGGTCCATCTGTCACTATTGTGACAGTTACCTTACCTTTTTCGTCAGTTGAGTTTCCATCATGAAGTTATGAACATGCTTTTCCGCTCTAGTTAATTCTAACTTTCTCGACGCAACTGTCACTAATAACGCTGTACATCCCGCCCCCTGTTAATTAGATCAACAATTGTGGTGAACTGACGTCAACAAAATACTTACTCTTTTAGTAAGTTGTGTGTCCATCATGAAGTTATGAACGTGCTTCTCGGCTCTAGTTAATTCTAATTTTCTTGAAACAACCGCGACTAATAACGCAGTGCATCCAGCTCCCTGTTAAGTGAATACCTTAATGTAAAATGCAAGCGAACGTGTACAAGCATTCGAGATTTCACATTCCTTAAATAAAAATGCATTTTCAGGCTAGAAATGAAAAGAAACTATGTTCTTGAGCTATGTGGTTAATTCTTCAGTTTAGATTTAAATAGCGCGAGGACAATAGACACATGTAAATAAATCACTATGAGAAGCTGTAACAATAATTATATGTAAGGAAATAAGAAAGTAGACTACGATAGATTACAATATAATAGCGTTGTCGATTACCCTCGTAATTTTTATTGTTATTTATATTACTAGTATAATATAAAATATTTTAGTTTATTAACCATAAAGGTAGCAATGTTATTATTTTTATTTACATAATATAAATATTAATTTGTTATTATTATATTATAGTGCACAAATGTTCAAATTCTAACAGTTAGCCAAGTAACAACGGTATACTGTCAATTCGAGCGAAAAACGTCACTATATCTACATTATTAGAAATGAACTGAAATATTTCACACAAACTAATAAATATTTTTAGTTATCTATAATTTAGTATTATGTTAAAATCATCTCTCAGTGCATATCCATCTAGAAGTGCAGTATTAAATTTTATATTTAAATCCTTCTCATCAAACTAATACTTTTGATTATACACAAACAGTACCAAAAGTGCAAAATATTATTACTTTATTTATATAACTTCTTTAAGGAAAAGTGAGCCATTTTAAAAACAAACGTATTGTGCAATTCAGTGAAAGAGTTAAGTGAAGATAGAACTAGAGATAGTAAGGAGAAATGAAGCATTCCATTCTACAAAATATTTCTAAATAGCTGGCTTTAACAGGGAAATGGACGTTTCATTGTTTATAAACATACAATTTTTATATTCCCGATATCAGTTATTATTATATTAAATAATATGTTTAAAAGTTGGGAGTTAAATAAATGTACAGATGTGTACAATAATTATGATGAACTAAGCGGTTGTGACAATAATTCCATTTAACAATATGCAACACTTAAAATATGACCAATTATACAATACCAACTGATTTATTGACTCTGTGAACATACATTTTAATTGCAACATCGAATACATTAACAGCGGTGATTTCAATTTATAATATTATGTTGATTACAAAAGTGTATACAATTATTTAGTGTGGAGTGTCATCTGTTGAAAACAACGAAATGTTAGTGTTGACTGACTTTAAAATTTAAAAGAAGATCATTAGACATAAAAAATGAAAAAAATAAACAAACAGAATGAACAAAAAATATTTAAAATAAACGAATATAACAAAATGGAAAGTGATTGAAATAATGTGAACGCTGTCAGTCAACACAAACATGAATGTTTGTTGGAACTTACCATAATGCCGGTGCTAACGGCGATACCTCTGCCGCAATATGTATTTGGCACAATGTCACCAAAACCGACGGAGAGAAATGTAATCGCAATAAGCCACATCGCATTGAGTAGGTTAGCATGTTCTTCATCGTGAAACCTTTTGAAAATAAATGTCGTCGCTTTACTCAGTACGTATTACCTTCCAAATATTTGAAGGTATAAAAGTATCGTGTACAACCTACCTATCAGTACTGCACGCAAGCATATTCCATTGCAAAAGTGAAAGGTTTTTTTGTAAAACAGAAAGAAATTGAAGAAATAGAAAGTACGTATCGTCTTGAAGAGTTTGACTTTGATTATGAAATTGAAATTGCTTCAGTCATTTGTGAAGTATATAGTACGAGTATGACACATAAAATGGCTCACCTTTACCGACCTATCACAATTTGTTTAGACAAAGCAAGTTAACGTATAGCGCAGTTATAATAAACCTTGCGATGCCTAGAAGAAACGAGAGGCTATTCACATTACGCATTCGTCACGTTTTACATAGATGATACCAATATAGCCTACCATTTGTTATCATACATACCACCATACCGCAGGTGAGAGTAATGCCGCGGCCGCAGTATGTGTTGGGAACTATATCACCGTAGCCAACACAGAGGAAGGTTATAGCTGTCAGCCACATTGAGTTTAGCAAATTGGCATGGTCTTCATCGTGGAACCTGAGAGCCAAAATGCCCAACAAGAACCACAAGATAACCGATTGTATAATACAATGTTTGCATTTTAAAAGCTGAATTTATATTACTTTTATAATTCATTTCGAGAAACGGAAAGACTCAAAAGCTTTGTAATATTTTTGAGCCAAGAATAAGATTTTCAAAAACAACAATTTAGCATGCCTCTTGAACGATACAAAATAAATTTTAGAACTACACAAATACTAATACCGTATTTCAATACAACGTGCAGACTAAACATTTATTTGGGGTCAATACCAAATATAATGTACTGTTAGCCATGCTGTGAATCTGTTTATTTACTTACTTGGTAATACAGGGCAGGGCAATATGATAACACATAATGAACACTTATAAAGACAACGTAATAAGACAGAAAAAGACAGAATCAGAAGAGAGGAAGGATTGAAAGCCTTCTGCTTGTCGTGAAGCGGAGATACGCTTAGATGCATGAATGTGACAAAAGTGCGGTGGTTTTGTGCGAATTCAGATTTGCCAGTTTATTGGAAGCTGTTCTATGTGTAACCTAGAGCCATTTTGTGCGTGGTTTTATAATGTCATTAGCCATATCTTACCGACACTTTTTCTTTTTGTTTATATTGTGTCGTAAACGATATGGTACTTCTTCTTCAGTGATCTTTTGCAATTAGTGACTACCACACAGCACTTTTCTCAGTATTTTTTTTGTGCACATTTTAATATTCAACATTTAATTTACTAACACTTACAGCAGATTAAGCATTTTCGTTCTTTAACGATATATGACTAATTCTAACACATATCTAAGTTATTTATTATATACAGCGTTGTGTTTCGTTTGTTTGATGACTACATTAGCGAAAGTATTCAAAGTCAAACTCTTATGTTCTGTGATTATAACCAATTACTACAATAATTATTATTTTTTGAATATTCAAAGTAAATATTTAAAACAAAAAACACAGAGGGTAAGAAGCAAAACATATTTCAATAACGCCACAGTACAAAAGCATTAGCATGCCCATTAAGGCAGTACATCAATAGTTCGTAATAATTTCGTGTAAATAAAAGAGACAGTGTTTAAATTAAAAAAAATGAAAGCGATACTGATGAATTATACGCTGGTACAATTAGCTTAATACACATAGACAATCTAAGTAATAATACTTCAACTTTTTTATTTCATGTTACTTGGGAACTAACATGGTAAGATATTTTATACAAGTTACGTATAGCTTTCGTGATACAAATATTTTTTATACTAACCTCTCGCACTGCCTTAACGTCCAACTTGCGATTATCCAAAGAGAAACCATAAACACAAGTAGCACAGTTCCAGGACATATAGTCATAAGAGTCTTTAATACAAATCTGTAAATTGAATAAATTATGTATGTATTTTACGAGTATTACAAAAATATAATATAATAAAATTTCAATTTTCTAATACTATAAAAATAATTATAGTACGTTTACAAAATATATGGGATCGCACTTACATTAGTAGTGCGAAAGCTTATAAATGATTGATGGAGACAACAAATAGTCCTTAATGCCAACATTTTTTGGTTGGCAGTAATATTTTCTTACCTAGTATTGAAATTAATTCTGTTCAAAGCTCCTATACTTCTAGAAGAAGCGTCTGTGAAAAGTTTACTGTGGAGCAACATCACCCTGCATATTAAATACAGACGAAAGAACATCGGAAGAGACAGTGTTACAT
The DNA here is from genome assembly GCA_921882275.1 of Brenthis ino. NCBI lineage: Eukaryota > Metazoa > Arthropoda > Insecta > Lepidoptera > Nymphalidae > Brenthis > Brenthis ino. The sequence goes on along the minus strand of OV170232.1, from coordinate 24,739,310 downwards.
CATATGGAACCTGAAATATAAACAAAATGGCATATTAAGAATTATGAGAAAAAAATTTACCACTCATAGAAAAGAATTGATCACTCGTGATTCTCTAAAGTTTTATTGTTTTATGATTTATTTATAAATCAAACTAAACATCCAAAATATAATTTGAAGATATTATGTTTATTCGTCAATAATTATCAATGTGTTAATTTTATTAAATAATAAATTTAATTACATACAAAAAAACCCTTTAACAGGATATTTGAATGTGCATTATTAAAATTACATTATGCCATACAATCATGCCTTCAAATACGTAAAAAAATTAAATTATTTTTTGGCCAACTGTTTATTATATAGTTATCTTCAAATTAATCTAAAGCTTTTGAGATAAACTAGCCATTTTATATCTCAGTCCATAAATATAATGAACGGAGAACGTGACGTTACGAGTAATTACGTAACAATAGAAACACGACACATTGTTAAATTTCAAACAAAAGCATGCCATTCAGAACACAAATTCTTAATACAGACCTGAATTTGTTTATAAATTGTATCCTACGGAGAAAATGTAAACATAAATACATATAATAACAACAATATGAAACTGAGATAAAGCAGAAATATCAAATTAGAACATAACTATCACTAAATAATATGCATAAATTCAATAAAAAATATTTTTCATGTATGTTGTTGTTACATCGTAGAATTAATTCACGATTTCATAAAATAGTACTAACTTACTAAAGTACTTCATAATTTTGTATTTATATTTTATGATCCGTACACGATATATTCCAACATACATATGTATAAATTACAAGCAGACAATGAAGGACTTTAATTACTATATACTTAAAAAAAAATACAAATCTAACTAAGATAAAGTAAATTAAAACTACATCTTAGGGTCTATGCACACGAAGATTTTTTAACCCGCCGCGTCTAACATGAACGCGTATCAATGGTGCATTAAAAAGTCGTCGTGTGCATTATGTCCTTATTTAAAAAAAATATATAAAATAAAATTACCGGTGACATATTAATAATATATGTTTAATAAAACGTAATATAATAATTGACACTACAAGTAAAAACTTACAACTTCAACGCCTATTACTCCGCCTTTGTTAGCCAACTTGGTGGTCCAAGTAAAGGTATATTGTCCTGGGATAGGATGGACGGCGCATATCGCGAGTTCAAGAGCAATCTGCGCTATCCGTTGCCACGTCATTGCTATCCGCCAGTCGTCAGCGCAGTTGTCTATCATAAATAACTGAAATTGAAAACAAAATACTTAAAAACACTTTCTATTGATAATGGTTAAAACTAATCAATCAGGTCAAAAGTTTAGGAGCTTTTCAGAGGTCGAGTTTGAAGATAATAGGGAGACGATAATATACGAAGCAATATATTTGAGATATGAATCAATTGTACAACTTGGCACTATATCTGGCCACTCCCCATTAAATACGTACATATAGTAGTAAATAAATTTACGTTTTATTATCTTTTCAAAAAAAAAATAGCATAAATTGACATTATTTGATTTTTAAATAGCCGATACCTAGGAAATATATATATATATATATATATATATATATATATATGTATATATATATATATATATATATATATATATCTTAAATTTGATTGTCATTTAGGCTAGTCATTTTATCCCTCTTTTTGTGAAAATCAGAACCAATTTCGATTAGATGTATTTAATTAAAATACCATCCTCCAGCTCTCAACACTTGTGGGTTTACTCAAGAAACATTAGAGAGCTTATGGAAAGCAATACTGTCCGACTTGTTTATTTTACTTGTTTTCGTAGTATCTTACTTAGATCTTTATTATCTTGCTATCTTTATTATTCAGAACAGACCTTGTAATTCCCTGCGAGATGTTTGTATTAAAAGAAATTGATATTCTTTCGCTCGCATAATTTATTTTGTTATATTATCTATTCGGTAAAATTTGAATAAATATGAATATGAAAATTAATAACAGACATTAATTAATATTAGAAGTAAAACTAGATTTCGTCTTTATTAGCCCATAAACTCTATATCTCAATTTTAATATTCATCATCTTAAAATTTCACAAACTCAGTTTCTGATTTACCATTTTAAAATTATGGAGATTTTTGGAATTTCCGTAGACTCAATAATTAGAAATTCAGTAAGAAGATAGTAAAAGAAAAGTAAACAGTACCTGTACTTCTAAAGCGTGATAAGCCACGATTAGGCCGAGTAAAATCACAGTTGACATTGATATTAGCGTTTTGAGTGCTTGTGAATATATTGACGCCTGAAACAACATTATGCATTTAATTATATTACCTAATAATAAATATCATTGTATAACGAGACCAAATTATATAATAGTCACCTTAGTGTATACACCTGCACTAGAGAGTTCATTTTCTATAACCATGATTATAATACCAAACATTCCCATCACTAACGCGTAATCACTTATTCGTTTTCTTTTTTCAAATAGCGCCTTTCTTCTACCTAATCTGGAAATAAGAAAAAATATCAAGTATTTCATCGGACTACCATTAAAACACAATATGCTCGTGCATTTCAGCTTGAAGGAGAGCAGTCTTTCAGAAATGGCTGGATGTATTGGGATGAAATTTAGAGCACAGATAGACAGATGATCTGGAGTGATATCTAAGAATGCACCCGACTGAGGCGTAAATAATTTGCTATTATTATATTATATGTAAAAGGTATAATTTAGTTTCACAGCGTTAAATCGGACATCAAACTACAAAGATTACAAAATTTCAATGAATTATCTGAGTGACACACAGTTCGTGCCAAAGGTTCGATGTCACTGGATTAGCCTTATTGATGGGATACTGTAACAGTTGATCGTCGGCCATTCAATTAATATTCACCACTGACACAGATTACTGAAGTTTGAATTCAAGTAATTAACGTCAAGGGACTTAATTTGTGATTAACTGTCCGAATTGTATGAGGGGACATAGCTTACGTTAGAAGAGCCGCGTCTTGCGTAAAGGTAGATTGATAATTAAAATTTTGTATAATTTTTAAATTAAACCTATTGATATAACAGTGTTATTAAATATATTTGAAAATTTTATAAACTTATTATTATTTCAATAGCGAGCCGCCGCCTTCGATTATTAAAATTAAAACTTAATATTGTGCTTTTCTGCTAATTTATTTAGTATTATAATTTAAATTTTTATTATAATATTTTTTTTTATTAAAAGTACCTAAATATTGAAAGCTATATAGCAAATTCACTTATAAATATTTATAAGTTAAACCTGTTGAAAGTCATTTATTTCGTTACTGTGCATAATAAAGTTAAGGAGCCACTTTAATACGAACGGCTGCTTTTAATTAATTATACATATAATATTATATTGCATTGGAAAACAAAAGTTAAAGGAATTTTATATAATTTTTTAACCCTTTTAGGGTTGATTATATAGTTGATTTATTATATTTTAAAAAGATGTGAACAATATGTCCTTGAAAATTAACCTATACCTTCAGTATAATAAGCGTTGACGTGAAAGAAAGTAAATAAATAACAAGAAATGCAGCAATAAATTCTGAAGACGAACAAAATCGATTCGACCCCGATGCAAGTTATTTCCGTTCATTCAAGGCTACTGTCCACCAAACGTTTCATACATAAGTTTTATAGGTGACAAGTTACGCAGCTCAAATAATAGCGTTATGTCATAAAAGATTAGTAAAATATAAAGAACAGCAAAACACGCGGCTTTGCTTGCGCAAAAATTACATAACAAATTAGCACTTCCAAAAAAAATTAATTAAATTTCTATGAAATTAATTAAATGTCTAAGAACTCTATTGTTAACTGTAACGCCGCGCCGGCGTGTCCGCGGTCGTGTAGGGATCATAAAAGCTTTCATCCTCTATTTTACCCCCTAATGGTTTCCATTAATTCTGATCATACATATTATTTTAGGTTGTATTACAACGAGTTTTCCCGTGAGAATGAGATAATCTCCCAAGGTAACCTATGTCAGTCACTCTAGCCCACCAATTGTCTTCGTCCAAAAAGTCACGCCAATCCGTCATTCTATTGCGACGTGAAAGAAGGTCAAACAAAAAAAACAAAAAAACAAACAAATACATATTCACACTTATAATATTAGAATGGATTCAATCTATTTTAGTATTGCCTTAAAAACAATGTGTAGATAATAATCAAGAAGAGCTTTTTAAAATCTCATTATTTTTTATGATTTTAAAGGTGCTAAATAAGTTAATGTTTTTTATATAGAAAATATTATATTGGATAAGCATTTTGATCTTTGTAAGACCTATTTAGTATACAGGCTAGGGTAGAGCGAAAAATTTTATTTTTATTTTAAACTTGGGGGTAGAATTTTTAGCTTATAAAAAAAAACAAAATATTTTTTTAAGTCAAAAATTTAAATTAATTATTTATAAAATCAGTGAACCACCTCAAAATGTTGAGTAACATATTTTTTACCCCCAAGCTAAGAAAAATAAATGTTTTTTTTTCGCTCCACTCTAATACAGACCTATGACTTGGAGTGACACAAAGGCTAGTTAGGCACCTAGGAACGCACTGACTGAAGCGAGAATAAGTTGCTAGTATTATAGTAAGGTATATACAATTAATAATTTAATTCAATCGGTGTTCACGATTACTTAGTAGTAGTACTCGTAGTCGGCGATTACGATGAATTTTTGATATGTTAGCACCTCCCTATTCCTAATATGTATTTAATTGTATTGATTTTAATTTTTAATCATGATTGACCTCTGAATGTCACCGGGGACCGCTGATTAAACAAATTGAAAATCAGGTCTCTTGATATTTAGGGACTGATATTAGGGATAATTTAAATGAAAAAATTTTTTTGGGAGATTTCACTTGAAAAAAAGGGCTTAACTAATTAAATCTTTATTAATATTAATTTTTTTCTTCATGTCAATGAAACATTTACTTTTTTAATATAGATAGGTAAATTCTATTCATACATGTTTTCCTCAAGTTCTCAAGAATATTAGTTTTCATTATTGTACAAATTATTATAGACTGATATTATATTTAATTACATGGAAAAAATGGTGCTGATCTACCACATAAATTACAACTTGAAATTGACGACCATTAGGAATTGGTATGAAGTTTTATAATATAAAGTAAGAATAATAAGTACGATACTATAAAGTAAATAAATCAATAGCTGTGAAAGCAAGAGCTTGTATTTTTATATTAACGGCGTTTTATTTCAAGTATAGTCTATCTTATCGCCAATAATGCTTCTTATGTTACAGCATCAGTTTTTTTGTGTGATTGATGATGTGGGAAATATATTGTGGAGCATGAAAAGAAACATTTTCTCTTAAAAACGATTGACGGTATCGTATTTTTTTGTTTGTATTTTGTATATATATATAAAAAACTGCCTCGGTGGTGTAGTGGCTAGCATGTACGGCTGCACATCCGGAGGTCCTGGGTTCGAGTCCCGGGTCGGGCCAAGTTTAGTTAATGAGTCTTCCTGTATAGTAAGCCTCAGTAACAGCCCGGAGTTGAGAAGTTGGCGGTGTTTCACCCCCGTGCCTCGGAGAGCACGTAAAGCCGTCGGTCCTGCGCCTTAACTCTCACCGGTCGTGTCGAGTGGTCGTCCCACCGGAGTATGAGAGTGATAGGAATAGAGAGTGCACTTGTGTCTGCGCGTACACTTGAGCACTATAATATCTCCTGCACAGTTGGCTAATCTCAATGAGATTGGCCGCCGTAGCCGGAATCGGCTAGGAGAACATCACATCACATCATCACATATATATAAAAATGCGTATAATGAAATAGACAGAATTATTGTTTTACTGCCTATATTGCAAGGGATATAGCAAAAAATGTGTATAGATAGATTAAGTATATACTTAAATGATAGACGTTTTTAAGTAATAGAAAACATGTAGTCTGTAGTATGAGCGTAGTGAGGTTGGGTAAAAATATTACTAATACATTATGCTATTATTACTTTCGCTCAAAGATATGAATCTACGACCTCCGACACTGTAAGAAACACCAGTCAAATACATATACCACTACGTCAATATAACTGTCTGTGATAATAGACAAGAACATCAAAAATATTTTGTTTAAATTTTATATCACCATTTCCATGTAAACTTAAAGATTTAAAGTATTAAAATTACCAAAAAAAAAATTAATGAAAGGAAACCGTCCAAAGAGTTATTACAATATGAAGTTTTTACAATACGGAATGTATTGTTCGTTCAAACCCTTGGACACTAAATAATATAATCCAACAAATCAAAGGAAATAGCTTTGGAAGTAAAAGCATCATTGAATATAATAACTCTGTATTTTGGTTTGCAGATTTCAATTTCCTAGTTTTATCAGATAGCATATATGACATGTAATACAGTATTACGCTCTATCTGCATTGTATGAAGCCACAATAGTGGGTATAAAATTCACTCAGCGCAAAAAATTATTATCGTGTTCTCTTTGTACGCTTAACTATTTACTTATAAAGATTATTTCTTTTATTAAATAACTAGCAGCTTACCCTCTCTTCGCTCGGGTTCGCCTCTAGAAAAGCATAAACAGATCATCCCACGGGAACCGTTCATTTTTCCGGGATAAAAAGTAACCTTTTGTTTGACCGGTAATATAAGGTATCAGCATGCCATTTTATTAAATTAGGCGCATAAGTTGTTATGTACTATGCTGTATAAGTTACTAAGTTTTTTTACTATCCCACGGGAACTCTTTAGTTTTCCAGGATGAAAGGTATCTAAAATGTTGACCGGGGATATAAGGTACCATCATGCAAAATTTCATTTAAATTAGTACAACAGTTTGGGAGATATGCATAGACAGTCAACCTCTACAGTTTTATTATATGTATAGATACACTACTAGCTAAGCCTCATAATATAGTTGATTTCTAAATAATAACCATAGTTAACAATAATAGGCAGAACTAACTAACTAACTAACAGTTTTCAGCGACATTAGGATTGTCGGACATAAATAGCACTATTTGCGTGGAGGTGGATGATTTTGCTTACTACCTATATAAAAAGGAAAATCACCATTTAAAAAGGTATATTTGAATTATCAAGCAAATTAAGAATATTATATATTTTGTTTCTTTTGTTCGAGCTTATTCATTTTACATTTTGATTATTATTAATTTTAATTGTTTCATAGGGAGTTTGTCATCTAAATATAAAATACGTTGTAGCACCTTGAAATTTTAAACACCATACTATATTTAGTATTAATTTTTATTTTTAGATTTTTAACAAGTGTGGAGGGTGATCCAATAAATAAATAAATAATCAAAACATAGCTAAACAAAAAACTATAATTTCACAATATACTGCTAATTTATATACTCGTAATACAAAAGGATGTTTTTGGTTAATCCTTTAGACATTTAAATTATGTATGGAAATAGTTTCTTGACCAGAGAGTGCTGGACAACTTTAGGCTGAACAAAGGCTATTTTGTGTGTTTTTTATAATATTATAAATACATATAGAATATATGTATAATACGATTCTACGTCGTATTTCTGTGGTACAGTCGTCAGAATTTGGACGTAATTGTTAATGCCTAAAAATACTATTTTGAAGCTTTTAACATTTAAAAACCCACAAATAAAAAACGCTCAATATTTTCTTGTATATGTAAATAATATGTTACATATATTTGAATGGAATCAAACCCTCGATGAAGAATGTCTTTTTTTTTTAACGTTGGGAAATGCATTTACGCACGAGGTGTGGGACTCACCGGCGTAATAAAGCCAGTACTACCCACTAAAACCCAACAAAACCTTCCCCCGTCTTAATGGGGCGTCGCAGGATCGCTTACGCATTCAACTACGATGCCCCGACGGCAGGTCTGCCGAAGCAGACCACCACAACCATGGGGTTGCTCCAAGGTCCACTCTGCTATCAGAGAAGTACCAGGAGCAACCCACATGGTACACTGCCCACCGAAGAGGGCCACCTCCCACCGCCCACCGAAGTGGGCTACCTCCCTGTGCGTTTCTTGGCTTCGCGCCCGGTTGGGTTGCCGGGCACTACTGAGCCCCCCCACCACGACAAGATGAACGCACGTTGGGGGGGTCGATGAAGAATGTCTAGCACAACGTTTAGAATCAAAATATGTTTGGTCCATGTATTATATTTCACATGACAACTTAATAAACATACCTGATTTCTTCATCTAATTTTAAGGTGAACATTATTGTAAGTCTCATGATATCTTATAGAATTCAGGCCACCACTCCGATTTAATAAATTAACAGAACAGAGAAATTAATCAAGAGTGACTTAAACATTTACCAGAGCTGAATTCAAATTTTTATACGTGATTTATACCTATAGAATTTTAATCATCATGAAGCGCAAATTTATGCGCAAAAATAAGACGGTGATTAAATACAATCAATAAGGTGAATGTAATACAAAAATGTATATATTTATGTATGTAATATGTACGTATGTATGTACGATTAGTTTGTATGTTTGCCCTTTGTAGCACTCTAGAGAATAAACGCGTGGGCTGATTTTTGATAAGTTTTACGTCAAACGATCTGTCTCAATCTTGCGATTCACAAAGGACATGACAGTAATCACATTGTCATATTGACTCGAAATTTGTATGTAAAATCCTGATCGTAATTCAATAATTTGATATCTATAAGATGATCTGATGATGAAACCAGGAGGTGGATAATGAAACTCTTTAATGAAGATAAGTAGAACCTTGTTGTTTCCAAATGTAAGCTTATAAGTATTTTTTGACAACGTGAACGAAATCGAGAATTCACATATTATATAGTAGTTAATGAAAAGCGTGTTCTTCTGTTTTTTAGACTATAATTATTTACATCTTATTAGAGACGTGATATCATGTTTACCTTCGAAAACTTTATGAAAAATGCAAGTCCACTTCATTAATTTAGATGACTTGACCTTAAGGCTATTAAATTTTAATTAGCGAGTTGATAAGCAATCTGAAGTCTCTGCATATTGCATTGTGTTAGGCCATCCGGACAACCTTACAAAGCACCGGATGTAGGTCTATTAGTTAAGCCTTTTGTTTAGAGAATTCTCTCATAATGAGTTTTAGTCAAGTGATAAGAATTTACGTCTAGCTTTACTTTACAAATTTGCACGAGATATCAGAAAACTTATTAAGGTTTGTTATTAAGAACATAGAATTTACAGATATTTTACTTCAGTTATTATCAGTTAATGTAAGTGGCATTGAAAATACCTTACATATTAGAAAAATATATAGTTACAACATTTAAAAATTTGCTTGATGAAGATTTTAAGTTTTTTTCTTTAAAATCTTAATTATATTTAATATTTGCTAATATTTCAAACGAACAAATGAACAGCTTTTTCAGATTATACATAAAAGTCATCGCTGTCAATTTTTTTTTAATAAAATACGTAACACTCATTTACTTGGAAGTTATTTGCAGACTCTAAAGTTAATGCCTCAGATCTGATGTCTCGCAAAAAAATCTCATCGAATCTTTAAACTTGTTTTGTACATAAAATATGAATAGTTAAGGTATATATGAAAAATGTCTTTATTTTTATCAAAAGATATAGTAATCTTTATACCAAATTCTTTTTTATGCCAAGAAAAATATATATGGAAAATTATAATGGATATGTTGTACGTTGTATTATGTATTAAAGTATTAATACCCTTTTTAATATCCCACTGCTGGGGGTGGGCTTCCCTTCAATACGAGGGGGATCAGGCCATACTCCACCACGCTGGCCGAGTGTAAGTTGGCGGACTATTCGATGTATCACTATTCGATGATATACTATTCGATCAATATTATGTTAGAAATGATTCGCACATGAAAATAGCACAGGTGTGAGACCCGGGATTTGAAGCCGCTTCACTGGATTTCCAAGCGAGCGAATTACCACTGAGCTACCACTGCCTGTTCTTACCGATATATTATATTTAATTTATTATATTATATTTAATTAATGTTTCCTGTAATAAAAATTGCCGATAATTTCATTGTAAACTTTTATATAAGTGACTTAATTCTTAGCGTTATCTGAAAAAAGTTAAAGTATCAAAATGGTTGCAGAACTTAGAAAATTTATAAAATGTTACAAATCTTATTATTTCCTTCGTGAAGTTAAAATAAAACTAGAGGACCTAGTAATAAGTTACTCCAATTTGTTATTAGCAAGAGCAGCCATTAGTTTACTTCAGTATGAAACTTTTCTTCCCAAGTTCAAAAGGAAATACTTAACTAGCTTAAGATTAAAATGCGGTGTAATTTTTACAACGACAAAGGAGTGTTTTCAACTTTCGACAGTTCAAATTGAATTTTAAAACCTTTCTGCTCTTATGTTATTAGTGCTTTTTTGAACTAACATAAAACATTATATTGGTCAAGTTCCTGAATTTATGAAAATAATTGTAAAGCAAGAAAAATCGGTCAAACACATATTTACGGTAACGGTCAAATACATTTTTTTTCACAACAAGTAATATTTTTTGCACTAAACGTAATGAATAATTGAACGTAATTTTGTCTCTTAATTCGTTTTTTTTTTAAATCAGCGGACATAAGACAAATTCAAATTTGCCGTACCAATCTAAGCATCGCCGAAATTAAAATATATAAAAGAATATATGAACGTCGAAAAGTACCTCCTCTTTTTTATGGTATTTGTATATTAACGACGACACTTTTGGCTCAGTGTGTTGTTGTTGTGACCCTACTTGCTGTGCCAGCGGTCGTGGGTTCGAGTCCCGCTGGGGGCATTCATTTGTGTGATTAGCACGAATGTTTGCACTCCAGTCATAGGTGTTTATATTTATAATATGTATGTATTTAAAGTTTATGTATGTTATAAGTTTACTATCTTGTATTCATAACACAAGCCTCGTAGCTTACCATGGAACTAGATAGTGCTGTGCGTTAATGTCCCAACATATTTATTTATATTTATAAGACTAATTCGCAATATGCTAATATGGTAAGCATTATTTCGATGTACTCTTATGAAAAAAGGCTCATATTATGTATATATCAGTATATTTCATTTATTGTAATGTATTAATGAGATTTCCAACTGAATTCAGCTACATGCAAATTCCTTCGTATTTTAAAAGTGAATTTTCAACTACAAGGCAATCAAGCTGTACGAATTGTATGATAATTGACTTGTTCACAAGTAATATTTAAATGAAACTATCTTTATATTCTGCTACTAGAGTAATATATTAAATGCCAGACATACAAAAAACATAGTTAATAGAATTATTTTGAATGCTATTTTAATAGCTTATAATATATTAACTGTCCATATTGAACTTAACAATAGAGGATACCTCTATTCTCCAAGAACATTTTTATAAAAGATTAAACTTTTTACTGTCAAAGCCACAGGTAGAAATATACGATACAGAAGCCACGTACATAAATTAATAATTACCTATATCCTATATTAGGTTTATGCTTGGCCGTCCCCCCTCCCTTGTACGTGCCACCGCCTAGTGCGCGCTCTTCACCGTAGCGAGGGTACTCGCTATGAACACCGACTAGCGCGACCCCAGCTTCTTCCGCCGCTGCATCCCTTCCGGAATACGCCTTCATCGCGCCTGGGATCGAAAGCGTCGATACCGGCTTCCGCAGCTGAAATACGAAAAATTATTAGAACTTTAATATGTTATTTATTTGATAATTAACTTAAATAGTATGAAATATTAATTGATAAATTATTATAGATGTAATTACTGTTTTTTTTTTCATATTATAATATGTAATGTTATAGTACACTAGCGACTCACCCTCGCTACGCTCGGATTCGTCCCTAGCTTGATTCCCCATACAAACTTTCACCCCCTTTTCACCCCTTTAAGGCGTGATTTCCGGGATATAAAGTATCCTATGTCCCTCCCAGGGTCTCAGACTATCATCTTACCAAATTTCATTTAAATCGGTTTAGTAGATCCAGAGATTACCCGCTACAACGTCACAAACTCAGTCTCACAAACTTACAAACTTTACCTCTTTTTAATATAAGTATAGAAGTATACAACATTATGTACTAATTCTATAGTCTAGAACTAGGCTTTGAATTTGAGAAAAAAACATATTTTTAGCTTTTGTGGTCACTAAATATATCACAAATATTTGGCAGCTACACTAAGTATACCTATGACTATAATATTTAGAGTTTAAAAACAAAACCGATTACGCGATAAAAGTCCCTTTTCACATGATCAAAAATATAAAAATTTATTGAATTCATATTATAATAATTACTGTTAATATCCACAATAATTAGGCCTTTAGGTACTTGACTTGGGAGAAATTTAATAATAAGCACTTTCCTTGATTCTCAAAGCTTTGCTTGGCCTCAATAAAGCCAAACATATTTTAATATAATGATCAATACAAAAGTTTAACATACGTGGGAAAGTAGGCGTTTTTATAATTAGTTGGCAATACTTAGTAGTAGACCTTTAAGACAAACAATTAAAAATACAACTATTAACTTTCTTTGTAATTATTTACCGCATTAAGTAAGAATATTGTGGTATATTGTCTTTTTTATTAAAAAGATATTATACAAATTATCAAAACCATCCGAAAAATAATTATTACGCCTTTAAAAAACAATTACAAAAGCTTAAAATTTACAAAGTATTACTTTAAATATATTATTACGAGTCTTCTCAGTGATAAAATTATTGTATATAATTGACGAAATAAATTATGTAGTACAAAATATTATCGAACGCATATCCGAATTGAGGGATTCCTTTTTTTTTTAAATATAGAAAGTGACTATTAATCCAGTTACTGTACGACTAATATATAACTTGTCAAGTTACTTTTTTTTTTAATTTACAGTAGTTATTTGAATCAAAAATTATTTACTTGTAAGTTTTAATTTTCTATTATGTGACAGACCCGACGTGGATAACATAGGTTGAGAAGGTTAAAGCGGCCTTTAGCCTTCTCGTTATGTAATTTTTTATTTCAAACCCAGAACCCTGAATATTATAATTTCGTTATATTATTTAAGATTAGAAAATTATAAAAAATATTTCTTTTATTATAATTAATCAATGGCTGGACTAATAAAAATAATATTAGCCATACATTTAATAGTAATAGATAGTTACTGTATCAATAGGGTCAGCCTAAAAAATATTGTTAATTTTACTATTATCAAATAAATTTTATAAAACAATATATAAAGCAAAATATATTTTTCAAAATATAATACTGATCATATTTCAAAACCTATACAAAACTTAAAGCAATATAAATCATAGACTGATAACACAATAATACCCAGTTCCACAATGAACAATTTCTGTTGAAACGTGAAAAATTCAATTTTGCAAGAGGAAGTAAATAGAAAGTTTGAGAAGAGCAGTACAAAGTTTCATAGCGTTTTTTATTCGACACCGGCTTTAATTTGAAACCCTTTATTTAGTTCGCCTCGTATTCCTATTTGATAATACTTTTTTCATACATGTTAGAGTTTTACAAATTTATTTGATTTTATTGTTACGATCGCTTTCTACAAACTTAATATTTTAAACGCGAAAGTTTCTGGGGATATATGGCTCTAAGTTTGTAAATACTTTCACTTAAAAATTACTAAGCGGATTTTGATAAAACTTTACAGTATTAAAGTTTATACATCAGAGTAGTATAGGCTATACTTTAAAAAGATATAGTGATAAATAAACAAAATACGCGGGGTAGAGTCGCGGGAAAATGCAAGTTAAAATTTTTTGTACTCAAAATCTTCAAGTGTCGACCTCACACTAACAATAAGTTATATAACATAGTGTATTTAAATAAAATAATTTACGATTATTGAAGATATACTTCTTTTGGCATGTTTGGGAAAAAATATGAGAGTAAAATTTTTATGATGCGTACGAACACCGACAGCCACACAGCGACATGATGAAGTTAGCTGCATTCCTTTTACACACAGAAAGTTGTGACATACAGGATAAAATCTTTAGCTATTTTTGTTCTCTTACGCCGAAGTATAACTTCTTACGAGCGTACATAAGTACACACACACACATGTTTTTTATTTTAATATTATGATATGTAAGAATAGCAGAAAAATAAGATAATATTTACACCAGATATTTCCCTTCGCAATATAATTGACCTCAATTTATTTTAATACATTAATAGACAGTATTTTTCTTGTTAATTAGATTTCATTGAATTTGTATTACTTGTATGTATGTATTTTGCCCTTTTTCTCAGACATGCAGGTTTCCTCACGATGTTTTCCTTCACCGTAAGACAAGTGGTAATCATGTTAGAACTGATTCGCACAAGAAAATATCAGAGGTGCGACACCCGGGATTTGAACCCGCTTCACTCGGTTTTCTAAGCGAGCGCGTTACCACTGGTCTACCACTGCCTTATTGTATTATTTATTTAATCATAATTAATGATGACTTCAAGCCCTAATTTTAAATTTATAATGCAAATATGAATGGTAATATAAAATAATAGGTACATTATATAAATTCACAGAGCTTTTTATACAAAAGATGCACATTATGATAAAAAGTATAAATTAATTGTTTATTGTGTATAATCTTTAGAACCATTGAAACGTAGCTAAAAATATTTTATGCATAAATTTCTACAATCCCTGTTTATCATAAATTATTTTATAGACATACCACACAAGCGATGTCGCGTTATTTTAAAGTTACATTTCTTAGTTAAAATATTCAACAGAAACTTAAAAAAATCCCTTAGAGTATAAGCAAAAACAAAGTGAACAATAAAACTAAGTCCAGTACTTTTAAAAGTGTTATTGTTGTATCTATTGCATATCATTTAAATAATTTGGGTAAATACCCAACTATCTAACGACGATGCTCGTTATGAAAAGAAGAAAAATACATTTTGTTGAGAAAACGACTGTCGCAGCGGAGTTAGTAAATTCAGACGGGCATTGCCCATTAATTTAAATGATTATTTTGACAATATCGATGTTTGTCCGCTCCTCGAAAACGGTACTTGTTGGATATTAGTGTCCAATGTCTACAAACTTTCTATGGGTGTTTAATTTAGTAAATGATCTCGCATATAATCAGTTTTAATTTGCATACAAGTGCGGATGTTATTTTTAAACATTATTATGCCTTGATAAATTATTGAAAATCTACATTTCGAGCTTTTTCATATAATATCTTAAGGCTAGCGTTCAAAATGTACTGTTTTTAAAGCTATTGATTAATTAAGGCTTGTGTTATATTAATTTTTTCTACTCCGCTTGGAAGAGCACTGAAAATTCAATAAAATCATAAGTTTGTGCACTTGCTGTGAAATTACACTTTACAATGACACATTACAATATGATTGCATATTTAATAATTATCATAATAATAATATTATAATCGTGTACAAGAAAGTCAGCAACCATGGATTTTAATAGACAATTTAGATTTTTAATATATGTTGTTAAAAAAAAAACCATGTACATTTCAAATTAAGTATTCAAGTCGGCCAGTACTTAAGTATTCACCATAAAATATATCTCGTGCCATAGATTAATAGCTGCTTGTACATGGAAATATAATGGTATATTAGATTTTTTTTTATAAATTCTGCCAGTTTAGTAAAAAAGATGTGACATCCTACATAAAAGATTCAATTTTAAAAGAATCTTTAATCTAACGCTTTTAAGTTTTCGTTCAGAGGATTTTTATTATATGACGTGAAATTCGAAATTTGAGTATTGAAAGCGTCCTTTGAGAAACTCAACGGTAATATGGAATAGAATTGCGACATCACGTCGGCAATTCAGCTAAACTTCCTCGATGCGGCTCTAATAGTCCCATTCCTCTAAAGTATAGGGTAGGACTAAGGATGTTTGAAGTTTCATTCATTTATCCGAATACTAGCTTTCGTCTTCTCTTTTCTTGTTCTTCTTTTAATTATGGTAACTAAGCATACTTTAAAAAAAAATCGATATCATGTTAATTGATATTTCAGCATTTCTATAGATATACATAAAATACATTTTATATTCATTGAAAATTCAAAGTAGGAACTGTAAAAATAGTGAAAGACCAGGTTTTCTAAAATGTCTGTACAACCTATACATAAAATAAAATTGTAACTAAGTCGAATCTGTACATTAAATATTTTTTGGAAAATCTAATTGAAATAGACATTATTATTGATACAGAGTCCGAATCTATAGTTTTTAGAATTTTTGTCTGTCTGTCAATGACCGCATCACGAGAAAACCATTTGACAGATTTTGATGAAATTTGGTACGAAGATAGCTGGTTATCAGGGTCAACGTATAGGATAGGTACTTTTTACTGCGGGAAAATATCTCATCACTGAGGAATCTATACTAAACGTTAAAACGTAAATGTAAACTAAGGATAAACCCGAGCGGAGCAAGGATGAGTCGCTAGTTTACTAATAATAATAATTATTAAAAAAAACCAGTATTATAATCAAATATTCTTGCAATATTCCATTAATTCTACCACTAATGCTTTTTACATGCGACAGATTTTATTAAATAATCTATATTACGAGTATATAACGTTTTTCCATCCACTTGTATACGTTAACCACGTACTAAATTGTGTTGGTATCACAGTGTAATGATACACGCTATGTGGCAACATTTGGTTTATCATATCGCGTCATGTGAGCGTGGAATGTAATTTTTATATCTTTAGTATGATAATACTGTATAATAGTAGGGGAGCCCAAGAGGGGATTTTTGTAGTTACTCAAGCGCGGCAGATTAATATAAAAGAGGTTACCTTGCACTCTATTGAGTACTTTCACCATAATATAAGTCTTCTATATAAAGGTGCGTGTCTAGGGAAGCCGATCAAAATATTAAAAAAATGTTTTGATAAAGTAGAAATACTTACAAAAATCGACTATGAAGTTTATGATGATTTTTGCCTCTTCGGCTTGTGCAAATCGGCAGATTATGGAATTGGACACTTTTCAGGATACGACTAGCCTACCACACCTTAATCTGACGGTTTCAAGTATTTCTACTTTATCAAAACATTTTTTTAATATTTTGATCGGCTTCCCTAGACACGCACCTTTATATAGAAGACTTATATTATGGTGAAAGTACTCAATAGAGTGCAAGGTAACCTCTTTTATGTTAATCTGCCGCGCTCGAGTAACTACAAAAATCCCCTCTTGGGCTCCCCTACCATAATGTCATGTACATTGCCAAATTATACTAAAAAGATATCATTTTTTTGACATGTGCCTAATATGTAGAATGTTATATACCGTAAATATGAGATATTTTAGGAATTCGAAAAAGATTAGAAAAGGGCATCTTTTCCTAGAATTATTAAATGTTTGTGCTATAAATAATATAGTCCATTCAATATTTAGAGATTTTCGGTCACGCCACCCTCACTGTGACAAAAGATATTATTTTTCTCTTTCTGAGTGAACTTTGACAAAGTTTGATCTTGAAAACAGTTTATTCTTGACTCTTACTTATTTTTGCTTTACGCTCGCATATATTTCTATTGAGACTGCGATAGTTCAACATGAAGCAGAATGAACTGGAGCGCACAGTATGGAGTACTAAAAGTACTACTTTGAGTTTACTCACAGTTAAATACAACTTTAGACTTAAGGCGACACATTAATATGAAATCACAATACTACGAGTATTATATATGCGAAAGTACGTAAATGTTTTTGGTCCTTCATGATAAAAATGCTGGACCGATTTCGATGAGTACACTGAATCTCTTACTTCGAAATAAAACATTTTAGAACTATTTGCGCTTTAATTAACTGATACTAAAAATATATTTATTACATACATATATTCTTCAGTAAAAAAAACATACGTAAATAATTTATCCCAATTATCAATCCCAGGACCAACCGACCTTAAAATGTAACTACATATACCACGTTCCTAATATCACTTTCATAATATTATGTTACGCAATATATTGTGATTACACTAAATACAATTCAAATCACGCACGAATATTAGTGGGATTCGACTTATCGTGAATGAAATAGAGCTTTGTAATGAATAGAAAATGGAAACTGTCTAAATATCAAAATTATGCTGTTTATTTAATATTTTAAATATAAGAAAGTATTAAGTCTAAGCTTAATTTATTCAACATCAAATAATCAATGTGTGAATTTGACTCGTTTTTTATAAGATTATAATCTTTTACTTTTTAAGCCCATGAGTGTGTGTGAGTATATATTATATACGAGGGAGATAGAGAGAGAGAGAGAGAGAGAGAGATAATTATTTTGGATTGCATAAACTTCATCTGAATTATTATATTTAATGCAGTTTTTTTATATAACAACAATAAACAACGCGAGAAGTAATTCAGTGAGTGGGAGGTAAAGCCACAGTCCACCACGCTAGCTAAATGGGTGGCAGACTTCACAAGTCTTTTGAAAACTTGTTAGTTTCTCTCAGACAAAGCGGATTTCCTCACCATGTTTAAAATTACCATAATAAGCGAGTAGTAATAGTTTTCCAGATGAGATTCACAATACTTTTAATGTTACTTTAATTTGTTTCAATTGTATAAGTGAATTGAGAGGTTCAGACTTTAAATGACAGTTAAGTAATTTTAATTAAATAATCGTACTTTTGAACAAAAATTGTATTCAACCCTTTTTTTAACATCCCACTGCTGGGCACGGGCCTCCCTTCAATACGAGAGGGATCAGGCCTTAGTCCACCACGCTGGCCAAGTGCGGGTTGGCGGACTTCACATGTCTTTCGATAACTTGTTAGGTTATCTCAGATGTGCAGGTTTCCTTACGATGTTTTCCTTCACCGTAAAACAAGTGGTAATCATGCTGAAAATGATTCGCACATGAAAATATCAGAGGTGCGAGCCCCGGGGTTTGAACCTGCTTCATTCGGTTACCCAAGCGAACGCGTCACCACTGGGCTACCACTGCCTCAAACATATTCCATATTAACTAATATTGTCCCACAACCATATACTTATCTATTTCTTTTAAAATTAGGTACATTTAATACTTTATATTATATTTGATAAGTTTTAGGACATTTCAAACGGGTAATTATATGATAATTATGATAGTATACATATATTGTAATTAATTATGTTATCTACGTTGCAACGGGCACTGCTTCAATATATTTTTTTTTATTTTCTGCTTTATCTTTCTATTTATTATATACTTATATATGAATTTTTGAAAATAAGTAAATGATCAGATAAATAAACATTAAGATTTAACTACATTTTGCACAACGTTTTTTGTTTCGTGATTATACATTTTTTATAAAAATATTTTTTTTATTACTTTGGTAAAGTGATCATTTTCAATAATAAGATTCATATTTTCTTCAAACATTATCTACCAAAATGATCTGCATTCGACATGATAATATCACATTATAATTTCAAATTTTTATTATTCTTCCCGGTTATTGGCCATTATAAAAGAAAATTAAAGAAATAAAGAACAGTTGAAAATGAGAACGTGAAAATTCAATTAACTTCCGCACAGTTCGGAGTATCTTTCGCATACTTGATTAGTTTAGAAATTATCAATACGAGATAAATACAACGTTTGATTACTTACAAAATATCTAATAATATTTTTATCTTTTACTTTTTTACAATTATTTAAGTTTACATAGTTTGTATTGTAAATCCCTCAGGAACCACATACATTTTTAGGGATAAAAAGTAGTCTATGTGTTATTTTAATGTATGAGCTATATTATTGGAAAGTTTCATTAAAATCGATTCAATGGTTTTTACTTGAAAGATTAACAAACATACATCTATACATCCAGACATCCAGACATCCTCACAATCTTTCGCATTTATAATATTAGTAGGATTAGACTAATCCGATAACAATGAAATGTGGCGCAGTCTCTGCGTTATAGAGACGGACGTTTTGGAAGGAACGTGCCCGGATTTAATTATAAAAAAAACAGAGGGAAATAGTTAATGATAATGATAGATAGAAATACTAAAGATATTGTCCTATTATAAGAAGATATAGCTATTTTACTAAATTTTATGTAAATTGTAATGTTTTACTAATGCCTTATTTACTATTAGATGTATAAGCGTTTAGAAAAACTAAACAGTATTTCAATAAATTAAATATCTCGCGGTTAGAGTAAAAGTCGGTTTGGAGAATATTATTATCTCATTTTTCCTTATAAAAATGTTTCAGCAATATCAAAATCGTTTATAAATTCGTTGATTTAAGTTTATGCGTCATATTCAAAAAATAAAACAACACCTCAAATATAAACCTGCTTATTTTTCCAAATCGATTAATAATCATAATACTTAGTACCAAATGAAGTATGAGTCTGTAAAAGAAAGAGTTTTGTAGACAAAGTGCTTTGTAACCATATTAATGGAATAGTCATCGATCCCCGTCCAATAGAAAGCAGTATTGATGAAAATACGTAACTTTCGATGATGGATTACAATTTTCTATAGAAACACGACTTCAGAGTTAATAACATACGCACATTAATAACATTATTTTACTTTTAAACTTTGTGTAACCTATTAGGCCTAAAAAAATAAGCAAGTAAGCAGTTAGGTAGTAGGACAGTAGGTACTTTATAGCGTTAGACGAAGAAATAATTCCTAATCTGTGCGTTAGACGTCATATTTGTTACAACGAAATCAACATGCTTTTGACCACTGCTGGACATAATATGGCATGCTAATGAGTTTGATCTTAGGTTCAACGCATCCAACTACTGCCAGATTCTTTACTTATATCGTCGATCTTTCTAGCAGAGGGGCATCCTGCACAAATTTAGCCATGAGCCATTTAAGAAACCGTCTACTCCATCTGTCGTCAGTTCTGCGACAATTAATGTGACCAGCTCACTGACAATTCAGATCATTAATCATTAATTGTTAGGTATATTGTTCATAATCAGTATATAATATGCATTTACATACATTTCAGGAAGTCCTGACAAGGGGAAATTTATAACTAATTTTTTACATACATTTACTTAATATAATATACTATTTCATTTTATACTTTTTTTTATGGCATTCAGTGACGAACGAGCAGACAGCCCATCTGATGATGAGATGGAAAGCGGTACCTGTCGCCCATAAGACAGACCTACGGTACATGCGCACGGTTTTATGTTACAAAAACTTTATAATAACTATATAATTAATAATTATTATAATTAATAATAAATTTATAATAATTATATAATATATAATTAATATAATTTTACTTTACGAACATTTTTGAATAAAGTGTTCTTATGCTTGTAATTATCCCACACTAAGTGGGGTCGGAACGATAGGTTTCTTTCATCCCTTTCCTTGTATCACATATGTATGTATAATATGATCTTTAACACACTTCTTAGTAAAGGTCTGTCAAGTTCAATTTTAAAATTTCGATCCTTATTTTAGTCAGAATAAAAGTAATATTTTTCAAAAGTAATTATAAAATTATAAACTAATTAAAATGTACCTATAATAAAAGCTCTTATTATTCTTAATGAAAAATTAGTCGCAAAAACTTTATTTAACAGGCAGTAATACATATTTTTATTTATTCAGGACCCAAAGGGTAATTCAATTACCGCATTTGCCGAGCGCTAGACCGGCTAAATTTTATTCGTATAATTCGTATACGCATGTGTAAATTCCATTCGTGTTTTATTTTGATCTGATTTTGTGAAAAACCATTTAACTTTTAAAGTACGCAAGGATGTGAAAAATGCCTTCGGGTGTGCCGGAAGCGAGCAATAAGCAAACGGAAATTTTGATTAATGTCTCCAACGTTGCAGTCGGGCCGTATTAACTTGGTACTAGGTCTACTTTCAGTCATTTTTGTTCAGGAATGAATGAAGACTGCGATTGCTTAGTGAGTGTTCTGACTAGTTTGGCATACTATTACGGTGGTCATTAATTCTATTTTCAACCGACTTCAAAAAGGAGGAGGTTCTCAATTCTACTGTATGTTTTTTTTTTATGTTTGTTACCTCAGAACTCCGTAATTTATTAACCGATTTGGACAATTTTTGTTTTGTTTGAAAGGGTATACTTCCAGATTGGTCCCATTTAAATTTCAAAAAAAAAAAACCACCCCTAAGGGTGGAAAAACAACTAATGATGAATTTAACCTACTTCTAATTGTCATATTGACTTGAAACTTTGCAAGTATTTCTATTTCCGTTGATAGTACAGTGGTTCGGTGTTGTTGACCTGATCTGATGACAAGACCAGGTGGATAGGTGGAACTCTTCAACGGCTAATAGTAGATACTTTGAGTTTGGGCTTATTTTGTTTGATTTGACAAGCCTAACACGTTAGAATCCTTACTTTGCTACTACTGTCTACACTAAAAAGGGAAAAATAAAAACTTTTTAACAAAAAAGTAAAAACCGACTTCAAACAAAAGCACTCAAAAGTAAAAAATAACTGATTGGTAGTTTTCATTTACTATACATACCTAATCAAATATTTTCGAAGTCGGTGTGCTTTGGCTAAGTAATTAAAGCCTACCTATTAAATACATACCTAATCAAATATTTTCGAAATCGGTGCCAGCCCATACAAAGCAAAGCACACCGACTTCGAATATATTTGATTAGGTATGTATAGTAAATGAAAACTACCAATCAGTTATTTTTTACTTTTGAGTGCTTTTGTTTGAAGTCGGTTTTTATTGTTTAAAGTAAAGGAAATATATACATTAAAATTACAAAAACTTTAATTTTATAATCCAAAAACAAATGTAAATTAAATAAAAAAATGTGTTAAATATATATGCAGCTATGAGCAGGTATTTGTACCAGTCTTGAACTACACACCGACAATAATACACGCTCCGTATACAGACATACCTACTTCAGTACTGGGGCAAATCCGAGTCAAAAGCAATTATATTTTCCATCTACTTAATTATGGAACTTAACAAAAATAATATATTTTGCTGATTTTAGAACATGTGAAATTTAATAGTTTTAACTAAATTATTTTACTTAGTACTATAAATTACTAACAGAACCCGCGGCTTCGCTTGCGCTAAAACTACAAAAAATCTCTAAAAAGGTAGTTTTATACAAACTTTCATCCCCTATTTTACCTCCTTATAGGATGAATTATTGGAAAATGCTAAAACACGTATTTATTTATTTTTTGAAGAACATAAATACCGTGTTTCAAGTAATTCTGATCATAATTATTTGTTTGGATTGTATTTTAACAGGTTTCCCCGTGGGAATTAGATAATTTCCCGCGATAAAAAATAGCCTATGTCACTCACTGGCTCTCCATCTTTCTCCACACAAAAAATCACTCCAATCCGTCACTCCGTTTCAACGTGAAAGAAGGACGAACAAACAAACACTCTTTCACATTTATAATATTAGTATGGATATAAAAAAGAAGCTGAAGTGTAAAACGGTTACAGAGCTAAACTAATAATTACCTTAGAAGTAAAATATTATGTTACATAATATTATAAAGTTTCACTTTGCCTCTTCCCGAAACTTTTCATGGTTTGAAAACATAATTTGGAAATGGAGAATATATTTTACACACGTTTGTCAGACTTGTTACGGTTTCAGAATATTTGTGAGTTATACGTTAGTTTCTTTGTACAGAATCGTAAATGGCAACACTGTAGCGCCGCTTAATTATAACTGCTGTCACGGAACAAAATTTAACGAGACCATAAAAATTAAATATTTTTTTTTTACTTTTCATACAAACAGAGTCAGTCGGTTATCTTTAGTAAATGTAATAAAGGTGTTCTTAAAGGCTAAAGTGTGTTTTTTGTTTGGTCGGCAAGTTATTAGTTATCAAATCTTTGTCTCTTATATCCAACCTTTGATCTCTGCACTAGTATGTCCGATTGGACACACATCTACTTTAACAAACACTCAATTATCAAACAAAAATCAGAATGTTAAATATGTATTAATAATAATCTTATACTATCATAGGTGTAGGGATGTTAAACGTTGTTTTTCTTTTATTTGTATAAATAAAATAACCATTAAATTTTTTTGTTTCTACAGTAACTTTCTGAATTAAAAAGATGAAAAAGTAAAATTATCGTATATAAATACGATAATTTTACTTAGTAAAAACAACATGTATGTAGTTCCGGCGAAAACTAGCTATCTATACATATAATAAAATTATAACTAAGCTGAATCTGTACATTAAATATTTTTTGGAAAATCTTATTGAAACAAACATTATTATCGGTACAGAGGCCGAATCTATAGTTTTTAGAATTCTTGTCTGTCTGTATCCCTCCGTCTGTCTCCATTTTTACCGCGGGAAAATATCTCATTTCTGAGAAAAAATGCAAAAGCTGCATTGTAAGAGTATACTAATATGTAAAACCTAAGAATTTGGTTTTTTGGTCATCTGAACGCGGGCGGAGTCGCGGGCAATGCTAGTCAAAATATATGTCGAAAGCTAAGAAATACATAATAATATGTTTTAAACATATATAATATATATATATATATATATATATATATATATATATATATATATATATATATATATATATTAAAATTAATGAGCAAGTAATAAACAGCTCAACGTTAAGTAATAAACGGTAGGTATATATTTTAATACTTTTCTATGGGCTTCCTGAAACAAACATTGAGTAAAGTTCAAGGCGTGTTTCTAAAACATACTTAGCAATAATATGTTATATGCTAAAGTATAGTTTTATTTAGATTATTATGGTACTTTAATCTTGAATGCGTGACCGGTTAACGCCCATGTAATTTTTAGGTGTGGATTTGCTTTCAGTATAATATGCTATTTGATAGTATGAGAATCGTGAAAATTTTCAATTTAAATAATCTTCTCTCCACTATTCTGTTACAAATTATTAACTAAGTTAACACTTTGTAAATAATCTATACAGATAGATAAAATTGAAGTGTCTGTTTGTAATGTTGAAATAAAAGCTTTTTACTAAATGTATATGAAATTATATACGGTACTTACAAAAAAAACCCTTTTTTTAATTATGTCTGTCTGTTTGTTCCGGATATTGTTCGAAACGGCTGTACTGATTTTGACGTGACTTTCACTGGTAGATAGCAGATATTATACGGAGTAACTTACATTACTTTTGTTTTAGAAAAAACCACGAACCTAGGTACGCACCCGAGCGAAGTAAAGGTAAGCCGATGGTAATAACTAAAATCTAACAAATATACCCGATACTCGTTGAGAAATTAGCTTTATTTGATAGAGACAAAAAAAAATTATAATAAATAATTATAATTACATAATTGTAGTATATACAATCACACATAGTATATACAATCAATGAATAGCTAGCGTCGTTGTTTACAACTTAATAATATCATTCAAGCGTAAGTCAAACTCCGAGAACAGAGTATTCCGTAGCATACTGTAGGTACCTACTACCTACAATATGTATTTTACTTCAGATTATCTATTAAATATGATAATATCACAATATTGAATTACAGTTGAAACTCCTAGCTCGAATACAGCTTAAGTTTGACCTTTTATAAATATTTGTTATTTGACTATAAATATTAACGTTTATAAAGCAAGAAAAAAAGAGACTAAAAGTAATAAATAATTCTTCTATGTAAAAACTTAGCTTTTTTTATATATTTTTTTGTTAGGTTAGAAATCACAATATTAAAAAAAATCAGTTATTTATTACGATTCAAAACATACATTCCTTCAAAAGCAAATAAGTGAAACAGAATGACGAATGGATCGTAGGCTTATTAGATTATAAGGTTCCTCCTGGATCCTTTGTACGGAACTCTAAAAACGGTAAATACTCAGCTAGCTAATGCGATTGTCGTCAGCTATAAATAAAAGATATAAATTTAGTTATTTCTTTACGAATATATTAAAGATATTTCTGTCTTACGTTCAATATTATTCTGAATTTTAAGCTACTCCGATACGATCTACCTATACTTGTAATATAATTGTAACTAAGCCGAATCTGTACATTAAATATTTTTTGGAAAATCTTATTAAAATAGTCTTTATTATAGATACAGAGGCTTAATCTATAGTTTTTAGAATGTTTGTCTGTATGTGTGTCTGAGATCGCATCACGAGAAAACCGCTGGACAGATTTTGATAAAATTTGGTATTGGTAAATTTGGTACTGCGGGAAAATATCCTATCTCTGGGAAATATATACTAAACGATAGGATCTTTGGATCTACTGAACCGATTTAGATGAGGTAAGAAGATAGTTTGAGACCCTGGGAAGGACATAGGATAGTTTTTATCCAGGAAACCATCCCTTAAGAGGATGAAAATGGGGATGAAAGTTTGTATGGGAAAGCAATCTAAGGACGAATTCGAGCGGTAAATAAAATTAATGTGCCCATAATAAATTGTCTGTACATTATTATATAATTGATTTAGCAACAAGGTTTATATAGGAAATACTGATGCAAGTCCCTCCAGTACTTTCTTAAAGGCCATTACTTAATATAGCTATTTCCTCCGTATATAGTATGGCAGCCATTTTTCCTTTATTCGGTTCATGTAACTAATTCTAGGCCTCTCTACGCCTCTATTGCCTTGTGGCTATGTAGCTGTCGTATTGTTAAGATTTATTATCTTCGATGTTCTATTTCCTACTATCGAAATTGGATCTTTTTTAATGATTATTATATGAAAATATGGTTTTTTTTCAAATAACGTGATATAACTTTTAAAATTTTTCCGTTCTATAATTGTATAAAAATGACACTGCGTAGTGTCATAAAAACCATATTAAAAGATAAAAGGGTACAGATAAATAAACCTTTATTCGCACATACATACTTTACATTTTTATTTCTAAACTTTTTGCGTTATTAAGTATGTATACTTAATGATGAACAAAAGATTTTGAAATCATAGATTAAGAAAGCACTTATCTTTTTAAGGCATAGGAGAAAACAGAGAAAAAACAAAACTCTCCTTTTGTTTATAATACAAGGAATATTATTTATACTGTTTTTGAAATCGAGCATGTACTATATAAATTTGTTTTGCAACCGTCATCGTTAGCACGTAATGGATATTTCCAGGCCAGTAAACTAATTCCTCGGCCGCATTATATTTACTCTAACGGACTTAATAGATTTACTGTAAGTGACAGCATAGTGTTATAATGTTTCTGGCCTCATAGGAATGTCTCATCCATATTTGCTATGAGTTTCCGGTTGAGTAATACATGTTCTAGATGTTAAAAGTTTATTGTTGTATTGAATCAATAAGTGATTATAAATAAATCTAGTTTAGATCATCGGGAATGTAATCATAAACCTTCTTATTAGACGCATAGTTTTCTAACAATATAAGGGCATAGTATATATGCTTTCTAAATTATTTGAACGTATTTGGTTTGAATTCGAAGATTAGCGGAAACAAACAGACAGACAAATACACAAAACAAATATTTTTTTTTGTTTTTTTCTTATAAATACCGTATATAATTTCATATTTATTTGGTAAAAAGCTTTTATTTCGACATTACAAACGGACACTTCAGATTTATTTATCTATATAGATTACATAAATTAAATTAAATTGGTAATACATTCAAAATAATACAAAATTATCGTAATCTAAAGTTATTGTAAAGTGATTTATTATAACTAATAATATTTAATTTATTATAATATCTACTATAAAGTAAAAATAGTCCCTGAAGAGCCCTAAATTATTCCAAATTATTTGAATTTCGAAACGTTAAAGCTAGTATAATTTAGCTTTTTCAGTTTGTTCATGTAAGTATCTTACTTAGACTGTCTCAAGTTTTGTTTTCAAATAACAAGTAGTATTGAGTCTAAGAGCTAAATGAGTCTCTACAAATTTTTATTTATACTAATTGTTGAAAGTTTCATTTTTTATTGCTTATTAATCACTCTTCAGAGGATAAAGTATCTCATAAATAGAGTGAGAATTAAAAGGAAACTAAAATATTTTATTTTTTATTTTTTGTTTTTAATTATACTTGCGTCAACTAGAATATTAGCCGGATGTATTTCAATAAACAATTTTATTGTTTAGCCTTATAATGCATCGTATTGTAATATTTAAAAATAAATAAATAAAGCCACTCTATGTTGTTGAATAAAATAAAGTTTTAGTCTTAATTTTTAATAAAAGAACCTACAAGGGTATTTCGTCATGTATGTCTCTTTGTATGTATTTAAATTTAATTTGAAATTTTATATAGCTGAGTCGTTAGTAGAAGTCTTTAATGAACCGCTAGAAAAATGTAGCTTTGATAAAATTATGTTGTATAGGTCTTTAAAAATGAGATTATGGATATATTTAAATAACTTTTTCAATAACCCAATTTTTTTTGCTAAGTTACACAGTCCTCGACTCCGCTCTCCTAATGAGTTTTCTATACTCAATATAGTACTTTGTACTAAATATAATAATATGCCATTTTTTATAGAAGTTGTATTTTACTTCAAAAGGTAGTTTTGACACAAATTTCATATTTATTGATACGGAATCCTCCTATTATCTTTTTGTTGTTTTATCGCTAAATTAATCCACTCCTAAAAAAAACAGTTAAAAGAAAGCTTTCAGGCCTATAAAAATTATATTATCGTAGCAGTACCCGCGGCTTCGCCCGCGTTTAAAGTACTAAAAAAAACTATTTGACACCGACAGCAGCGCCACGTAAGAAATCGTTATGTCATAGAATTTTCATGTCGTTATATCACAAAGCGTTAATTATCTCTTATAATTCTTAACAGAAAAAGAATTGAATTCAATATTTTTTTCAGATTTCTATTCGTAACTGATTATAGACAATCGTCTTGGCTAAGCCCCAGAAGCTTTTTCAAGTTATGATATTGAAGGTTAAATATAATGACACTTCATGATCACTTCTCTTATGTTTTTACTCTGTGGTTTCAAGCATCTAGATTCTTGATGTTTGGAAAGCTTCAAATATTTACGTGGCCTTTCAAATTATATAGGCACCATAAATTTCCCAAATTACCCATATTTCTTACCATAGATATATTTTATAAATAAAATAACACCCGATGTGTACGAAAAATGTTCATTTGTTCAATATGGAGAATATTAAAATTTGTAAAATTCAAGTAAAAGGGCCGCTTTTTAAAGGCTTTACTCGAAAGAAACTGTCTATACCTATAGCTTTTTAGTTAACTTATTTGAAACGTTTTTCTTGAAAATGGAACCAAATAAAAGGAAAAATCAGGTAATTTTATAGGATAAATTCGAAGAGATTGGCTAGTAGTTAATAAAGCTAATATTTATATTCAATTAGCAGTATTTAGTAAACGTAAGGCAATTTAGAACGGAACTCAATTTAGCACATAAGCACAAATAACTAACACTTTAACTTATATTAGCCTTACTAACTGCTATATGCTACATGAAGTGCTTTATAGTATTATTTCCACAAAACCATTACGTTTGCAAATATATTAATATAAAAATAGCAAAATTATAAAAAAAATATATTATTATGTTACATCTAATGCAGTGCTTTCTATATGTTAACAATTATTGGTAGACAGACGTTTTAATTTTCATTTGTGTTATTTACTACAGATACTTGTAAATATTTTTTGGTTACATTTCAACAAAAAATAACTGTACAATTACGGCATATTATACATGGAGATTATTTGCGGAAAACCCTTATATAAAATTGAAGTATTTGAATCATTCAGTAACTATAATTTCTTTTTAGGGTTCCGTACCTCGAAAGGTATAAAAGGAACCCTTATAAGATTATTCTCTTGTCCGTCTGTCTGTCTGTCCGTGTGTCACCACCGATTTTCTCAGGGACGGATGGACCTATATACCTACCATATTATGCTGGTCTATAGTCCCTATTACGTGTACAAAAATCAAGGTCCTGAAACAACACGATAAAAAGATATGGGCAAATTTAGGTTTTCGCAAAAACTTGTAAGTACCAAAATTTATCTTAATTTTCATCTTTTTTATTTTTGGCATTTTCCCTTTACTAGGCACAAGTGTAGGGAAAATTCCTATAGGTTTTGGGTCGAAAACTACCTTGTTTGACCTAGAAACACAAAATTTGGCAAAAAGCAAGGCCTTCTAACAGCACAAATAAAGGGAAAATTTCAAAACATAAAAAAAAGTTGAAACTTAAAGTTAAATAGATTTCCTACAAATTTGTACGGAACTCTCGGTGGGCGAGTCCGACTCGCATTTGTCTGGATTCACTTAAAGTGTGGTAAATACAGCAGGGTTAATAAAGTCGCTTGGCCGCACTCCACGCGAAAAGTTCCAAGATAAAGTAGGTTGCAAGCGACACCATCAGAATACTAAGAGAGAATTTTCTCAGCAATTCTACTTCTCTGATATATAGCATAGTTTTGTTCAAGTTAAGTCATCGCTTGACTTTTGCACGTTTGACAGACTTTCGTTTATAAAATATTTAACTTACCTAATATTTATATTTTGTTAATGTATATAACAAGTATTCATCGAACCAGCTTCCACTTCGAAGACAGCCTCCCGATAGAGCCATACTTGGATTGGATAAGGAAAACGAAAGACCAAGCCAAAGGGCATCTCTTGATTGGTGGTGACGTGAACGCCTGGAACACCTGGTGGGGAAGCGAAACCACCAATCATAGAGGTGAGGCAATGTTGGGGGCTGTCGGCGAGATGGACTTGAGCGTGCTGAATGAAGGGAATCTCCCGACATTCTACACCATAAGAGGCGGCCGGGAATATAAGAGCTGCGTCGACGTAACATTATGCTCTGAGGGACTCCAAGGGAAAATATCCGGATGGAGGGTCGACCAGGGTATCATAAATTCAGACCATAACGCAATAACATTTGACATAAAAGTAGGAAATAACCAACCCAAAGTTCCACTTGGGTCCACCAGGATCTTTAACACAAAAAACATCGATTGGACAGAATTCAAAAATAAACTAAAAGTAAAACTTGATGATAACAAAATAAATAAAATAGAAATATCAAAAATAAAAAACATATCTGAACTAGAATTAATAGTAAAAACATACATAGAACAAATAAAATCAACAAGCCTAGAACATATACCAAAGAAGAAAACAAATAATAGGATAAAAATACCCTGGTGGACACAAGAACTAGAAAAACTAAAAAGGAACATGATGACAAAAAAGCGAAGGATACCCTGCTCGGCCCCCTCACGACGTGAATATGTCGTAGAAACTTACCTCGAAGCCAAACTCAAATATGAGGCTACAGCGGAAAAGGAAAGGGTCAGAAGCTGGAAGGAGTTCTGCGGAAAACAGGATCGCGAGAGCATCTGGGATGGTATATACCGTGTCCTGAGAAGGACGACGGTGAACCATGAAGACCAGATGCTCATGAAAAATGACGCGATGCTGTCTCCCGCAGAATCCGTCGGGCTTCTGGCCGAAACCTTTTTCCCACTAGACAACCCCGAGGACGACACCCCGCCACAAAGGCAAACTAGAGCCTTTGCTACCGGTATCGAAACAGGTGCTGAAGACGATCCACTCTTCACATCAAGTGAAATAAGAAGTGTCGTGAACAGCTTCAACCCAAAAAAAGGCTCCTGGAGGGGACGGCTTAACAGCGGACATCTGCCAAAAAGCTTACGAAGCAGACCCAGAAATATTTCTGGGAATAGCAAATAAATGCTTAGAACTATCGCACTTTCCAGCAGATTGGAAAAAGGCGACGGTAGTGATCCTACGGAAGCCCGGGAAAGGTGATTACACCAATCCTAAGGCATTTCGACCAATAGGATTACTACCGCTGCTTGGCAAAATGCTGGAAAAAGCGATGGTTCGCAGAATTAGATGGCATATGCTACCAACGCTCAACACCCGCCAATACGGATTTATGCCACAGAGAAGCACAGAAGACTCCCTCTATGATATGGTAAATCATATCCGAGCGGATATAATAGACAAAAAGATCGTTGCAGTCATATCCCTTGATATAGAGGGAGCTTTTGATAGTGCATGGTGGCCATCCATCAAAAGCGGCTTGATCAAGAAAAAATGTCCCCCAAACTTGCTGAAACTAGTAAGTAGTTACCTCACTGACCGCACAGTGGAAGTGCGATACGCCGGCGAAAAGCATCTAAAACAAACAACAAAAGGGTGTGTACAGGGATCAATAGCGGGCCCCACCTTTTGGAACATCCTATTAGACCCACTCCTAACCGAAGTGGAAAAATTCGGTGTACACGTCCAGGCTTTCGCGGATGATATAGTCGTGATGATCTCGGATAAAAAACCCAATACAATAGAACAGAAAGCAAGAGAGGTTCTCGACCATGTGTATGAATGGGGTGTCAAAAATAAACTTAAATTTGCACCGCACAAAACACAAGCGATGATCATAACAAGAAAACTAAAATTCGACACTCCAATTATACACATGGGCGGGAAACCAATCGAATTAGTGGAAAAAATAAAAATTTTAGGAGTAACAATAGACAACAAATTGACATTTAATGAACATATCAGAAATACCATTAGGAAAGTTGCAAACATCTACAAACCATTGGCAAGAGCAGCAAAATTAACATGGGGTTTAAATTCTGAGATCGTCAGGACTATCTACACGGCGGTGGCCGAGCCAATAATACTGTATGCCAGCAGTGTCTGGGCTAAGGATGCTGGGAAGTGGAAAAATAGAAAAGAGCTCCATAATTTGCAGAGAGGATTCGCGCAGAAGATCTGCAAGTCATACAGGACCGTCTCTTTTGAGGCAGCCCTGGCACTTGCAGGCCTTCTGCCACTCGAGCTAAGAGCAGAAGAAGCTGCCAGGCTCTACGAAGCAAAAAGGGGTAAACCACTGGCCCTGTTAAAGGGTAGAGAAGTGGAAACAAAGATTCCCTATCACAAACTACCACACCCCGCGTTAGAAGCGTCGATTACGTACACCCGACTCGAAGATCTCAACCCGGAAACCGTGGAGAAGCACAGTATCAATGGCCTGTGCATCTTCACGGACGGAAGCAAGATCAGTGACGGGGTGGGCGCGGCATTGTCCTGTTGGAAGGACGGGCAGGAAACATTGAGCAGAAAATTTACCTTAGCGCCTTTCTGCTCAGTGTTTCAGGCCGAAATGTACGCGCTCCACCAAGCCACTGAGATTGCAATGAGGTCTCGGGAAAAGAAAATAGACATCCTAAGCGACTCAAGGTCATCACTCGACCTTCTAACCAGACACGATACAACCCACCCACTAGCGCTCCCCATAAAAAAGAACACACACGACTTAACTAAGACTGACAAGAAAATCAGATTTTTCTGGGTAAGAGCACACGTGGGAATAGTAGGGAACGAAAAAGCCGATGAATTAGCTAAAACAGCAGCCCAAAATAAAAAGATAGCACCAATATACGATTCCTTCCCTATTTCCTCCCTAAAATTAGTAATCCGCTCAGAGACAGTAACCAAATGGGACGAAATGTACAAGAGCAGTGACAAAGGCAAAATAACCAAAATTTTTCTACCTAATATACAAATGGCACACAAATTTACAAAGAAAGTGACACTTAACCCATTAATAACCCAAGCACTAACGGGTCACGGCGGCTATGCTGAATACTTGGCAAGGTTCAAATGCATTGCCAACCCAGGATGTCAATGCGACCCTGGTGTTGAAGAAACCATAATCCATCTTATTACACAATGCCCAAGATTCAGTATGGCACGCTGTGACCTGGAAAACCAGACAAGTATTGCTACAAAAATAGAAAACTTACACCTTTTACTCATGCACAAAGAACACCACAAGATATTCATAGCCTTCTGCACATACATAAAAAAAAAAAAAAAAAAAGTGCCTTTTACCTTTTTGAATCCCGCATCATAATCGCTAGACTTTTCTAGCGTCCTCATGTTGCAAATGAGAACAGAAGAGTATGAGACCACAGTGTCATAAAACTTGAAACATGTATAAATAATAATAACAACAATAGCCATAAACATAATAGTCATAATAAATAAATAGTATAATATAAAAATTGTTCATAGTACTTACCTATAAAAATAAAATGTAATAATTCTAAGAATATTAAAATAGCATATAATTAAGCATACAAAAATTATGTAATAAACTAAATGTATACCAAAAATGTCGACAAAAATATGTACTATAGTATAAGAAACTTAGAAATAACAAAGTCTCTGACCAGTGTCAGAGGAGAATTGTAATAAAACAAAAAAAAAAAAAAAAAAAGAACCAGCTTCCACGTATTAGGAATTTTTGAGCTAATATTTATTAGCAGTAACCTGGGCGACGGAGCTTCATTGTGTAGTTTTCGAAAAAAAAAACATCTACATACATAAAGTTAAAAAGCGAAAACTTTACTTAAATTCAAAATTTGATCCAAATCGTTAGAGCCGTTTCCGAGATACCCCAAATCCATTTTATTATAATTGTTATATGTAATAATTTATTGTAACTTAGATGACACTCGAGAGAAGATATTTCTGACAAACTGGTTTTTGGTACTATTTTTCCAATATGGTGGCGCGAACAGCGGTCCCTTAAGGTCCCAAATTCGGAATATTAATTAGAACGCCTAACTTTAACACTCTGCTAAATTAGAACTGTCCTTGCCTTTTTGTAGCGAAAGTCCCATTTTATGTCTTCAAGGACTGGACTAATAATTATTATAATATATTATAACTTATTTAAAGAAAGGTCAAATCATACATTTTGGGTATTAAGAATGATTAATGCAAAGTGCTTATATAAGATATTATGTTTTTTCTGTAAAGTGAGTGCAAGCCTTAATTTTTTTTATTTTAGGCTTAGTAGGAGTAGGTGCGTCACATTTTGTAATTTTTTCTGTTTTAATTTTACAAGATATATTTAAAGTGATTCTCCTAAAATCAGAAATAATTTATGTAAAGTAAACAAAAGAACAGACGAGAAATGAGCACGTGACCAAAAAAAACTTTGTTTTCGTTTCTTTATGGTATAAAAATACAACTTAAAAACTGAAATATGTTTTCTATATTCATAGAAGTAGAAATATTTTTTTCGGTTCTTAATATCTGTCAGCTTATCTATACTTAAATTTAATAACTTGTAAGACTTTGGAGGCTAATCTAAAGGTGTTAGTATAGTTAAGTCTAAAGCGACAATCATGTTGGCAGCTTCCCTCTTCACTGATTTAGTTTGGTCATGTGCCAGGAAAATACTGCCAGACAAAAATTTATTACAGCTATTTTTCTAACATACTCATAAAATATATTAGACTAGCAGTTTACCCTCGCTTTGCTCGGGTGCTTCCGGTATAGGTATAGGTACGCGGATTTTATTCACAATTGCATGGGTTTTAATTATTTTGCGCGGAACTCCTTATAATATCATCTATTTTCCAGTGAAAGATCTGTCAAAATCAGTCGATCTGTTTCGCAGATTAGCCGAAACAAACAGACAGACAGTCAAAATTTTTAATAATGTTTTTTTTATAAGTACTGTATATATACAATCATATGCATTTAGTAAATAGTTGTTATTTTGAAATTACAAACAGATACTTCAATTTTATTTATTTGTATATAGATAAAAGTACCCAGCTGGTATCAATTCGAGTATGTCATGTTTTTATTTAAATATTATTCAAATTTACACTGTAATAACGATTAAATACAATTGAAAAACTGCCAAAATATAACAAACTTTTCTTTTGTACGGCGAATTAAAATTCAGCCCCTATTGTGTTTATTACGATTGCTTAAAAAAAAACAAAAAACATTTTTTCTTTTGAAAACTTCGAATTGATGATATTCTTTTGTATTTACTGAAAACGGAATTTTTCTGTAGTGTGATGAGGCTAGATGAGGTTAACAAAAGTGAAAAGGTTAAGTTTTTATCCGATGTTATGCTCTCGTGCCCGAGTGGCATTCATATTAAGAGCCATTTTGTGTAAAAGTAGGGAGGTTACTAGGGTATTACCAGCACAAAGCTACTGCAAAGGCATTGTCTGAGATTCCACACACGTGGAAATCTGAATATCTACTTTAAATTTCGGTGAGCAGCGCATAGTAATACTAATTAAACTTAAAGACTCAATAGATGTATCATTATAAATAATGTGGATTAGGTTCACGCTATTAAAACTACTACAAAAGCTATTAAATAATAATAATCTCTACTTATACAGAGGAAAGATTTGATTTTTTGTTTATTTGTTTGTTTGTACTGAATGGGCCCCGAATCTACTTAACCGATTTACATGAAATTTAGTAGGATGACAGTTTAAGACCTTGGAAAAAACATAGAATAGTTTTTACTCCAGAAATTATCCCTTAAGGTGGTGAAAATGGGGAAATTTTGTATGGGGAGTTAACCTAGGGACGAACACGAGCGAAGTGAGGGTGAGTCGCTAGTACCTAATATTCAAGATGTATAACGAACGCAAAAATTATAGAAAATCATTTTCTATCATTGTTTAGTTTTAAGACCTATAATAAGATAGTAGTAAAAGTCCATATTATAGAAATAGAACATTTTGTAACTGCATGCATTTATGAGAATTAAGTATAGTATTTTTTTTTATATTTATTACATATTTAAGTAAGTATAATATATAATATGTAGGAGTACGGTTATTGTAGAAATTGTAAATATTATGTTGTACAACTATTTTTTAATTTTATCCTTAGTAAATAAAGTTAACTATACGATAGGTACAGAAGTAACCTTCATATTGCCAGTTTAGATGAAAGAAATTGATTAAAGTCAGTGTTATCTTTCCTTGAAATAACGAGGGCGTGTCCTTAAAGTAAATTTAAACACCAGTTTTGTTTTGATACAAATCTTTTATTACATTAACGTATACGGATTACTTTAAAAGGTTTATCTATATATTAATTGGTATAGGAAATAAAAGTGAAATTTTCATATTATTTAATTAATATTCCTTACTTTTTCTTTGTTTCAGTGAGTTAATTTCTGAAACAACAAATTAGATATAAATAATAATATATTTTCCATTTTATGGCCTTTATATAATGAGAAACAGGGATCAGGCAGTGAAATCACACCTCCGAGCGTAGCCGGCGATACCATGGCTAGTGCAAGCTAGTTAAAATGTCGGGAATAAGGTATTATACCACTTGCAAATATACACGTTTAGTCCCGTAATGTCATTCTTATATAATTATGAAACGCGGAAAATGAAAAAGTTTGACAAAAGCTACTTATATAATATAACGTGTTTGAGCATGAAAAGGTATAATAAAACAATATCAAAATAAGTTTAAACAGCTTATGGGATTACCAGAATTTTCAGTACAACTCATTCCAACACTATTAAAAGTTATTCGGAGAATCTGAATTAGTCCTTTCGCTGTAGAAGCCATCTTTGTTTCACTGTTTGTGTATTATCACAACTTTTTGATTACTAGTTCATTGTACTGTAAAAAGTCAGATATTCAGTAGATTGGCTGAAATATTAATCTATAATATAAAAATGAATCGCTGATTGTGTTGGTAAGCGCAAATCTCGAGAGCAACTGAACCGATTTCGCTGATTCTTTTATAATATTCCTTGAAGCACTAGGATGGTTCTTACGGAGAGAAAAATTAAAAAAATTGCTGCAACAATACTAAAAACAACACTTTTCTATAATCCCATACAAAAGATTTGTAATAATACTTAAAAGTCAATTTGAACTTTAATACCATTCCATAAAGTTTAAGTGTTAGTGGAGAGGTTCCGGGAAGGCAAAACAATTGAGTGACGTTAGTATCGTATAAATATTAATGTCAATATTATTAACAAAAAAAAATTATATAACTAACGCTGGTTAATAACTATTTATATCTATTTGAAACGTACCTAGCGATGAACCCGAGCGAAGCGAGGGTGAGCCGCTAGTAATTAATGAAACAATTACTCTCTGACTTTTCAGTACATAAAATGCCTAGCCTTAAGTTTGATTACCGCGCAGAGTAAAAGTCTGTACTATTCATACAAAAATAATATATGGAATTGGGGTATTGTATTATATACATCTCCCAATAGGATGTAAATATCATTCTAGTGGGAGATGTATATGAAGGAAATTCATATCATATCTAGTTCGTCAAGGCTCAACCTTGTGAGTTTTATTACCTTTTTGTACAATGTGTAATAATAATGTCCGTCCGGCCGATTTCGATTTCGGGGGCTTATTTCATTAAGACTAGCCATCTGTGCAGGAGTTATTATAGTGTACAAGTGTGCGCGCAGATACAAATGCACTCTCTATTTCTGTCACTCTCATACTCGGGTGGGAAGACTGCTCGATACGACCAGTGAGAGCTAAGGCCAGGCAGGACCGACGGTTTAACTCTCCGAGGCACGGGGGTGAAACACCGCTAACTTCCCAACTCCGGCCTGTTCTGTTACTGAGGCTTACTAAACAGAAAGACTCAATAACAAAACTTATCCCGACTCGGGACATGAACCCAGAACCTCCGTACATGCAACCGTACAAGCTATCCACTTGCGATATACGAGTAATTATACCGATATCAATGTATAATTGACCAGCTTATCTACAAAAATAGAATAATAATAAATATATAAGAGTATTAAATCGCTCTATGTATTTCGTAGGGATATAGAGAACTGGCATGTAAGCTATGTCAGTACTTGGAACTACTAAGCAATTTATCTTATAGATCCACATCTTGAAAGATAAAGCCAGAAGATATATTTTATAGAAAAAAATATACAGTCTATACATATAATAAAATTCTAACTAAGCCGAATCTGTAAATTAAATATTTTTTGTAAAATCTTATTGAAATAAACATTATTATCGATACAGAGGCCGAATCTATAGTTTTTATAATTTTTGTCTGTCTGTCTGTTACCGCGTCACAGAAAAACCACTGGAAGGATTTCAATGAAATTTGGTATGGTGATAGCTGGTTGGAACATATATGATACTTTTTACCGCGGGAAAATGTCTCATTTCTGAGAAAAATACAAAAACTGCAATGTAAGAGTATACTAATATGTAAAACCTAAGAATTTGGTTTTTGGTCATCTGAACGCGGGCGAAGCCGCGAGCAATGCTAGTATATACTCCAGTTAGATCCACTTGTACTTTACTCAGTCCTACTGTGTAATGAAATTCTATAAAATTTACCTACTAAAACTCACTGAAATAAAGTAACACAGTATGTGGCTAATATATTTATTCGTTGTGAATATCATTGCTAAAATTATGCTTCAAATATTCTTTTTATATATTTGTTTACACGCATTCCAAATAAAAATTATATTTGGTCCCATATAAAAATCATAAGCCACCAATGGAAATCAACAATCACCTTTATTGAGAGCGAATATTTTCTTAGTACTTACAACATTCTAAAATACAGAAGTTCAAAATTAAAACAGCGAAAGTATACACTGTAAGCAAATTAGATACTCCAATTAGTAATCGTCCAGCCGTACGTTCCGTTTACGTTATAAACGAGTGAGTAACGTTAGTGGGTCGGAAAAGGCTTTCAAATGCCATTGATTTTCAGTGAACGGTCTAATAATATGAAATACACACAATCTTTGTTTATTTATTGTTGTTACTAAATTAATAAATGATCCGAGTGGTTATGTAAATCGACTTGTATCTTTTGGTTCATTCATGGGATATTGATTTTACAATAAGTACAATGCATATACAGATGTACCTTGGTATAATTAACCAAAAACATGTATGTATGTGTGTGTGTGTGTGTGTGTGTGTGTGTGTGTGTGTGTGTGTGTGTGTGTGTGTGTGTGTGTGTGTATGTGTGTGTGTGTATGTATGTATGTATGTATGTATGTATGTATGTGTGTGTGTGTGTGTATGTGTGTGTATCTCTCTTACTCCCTCATATTAAAACGGCTGGACTATAACCTAAATTAAGGAAAGTAGGCTACAGTTAATTAATAATAATATTTGCCAATAGGTGACTATACTTCTTAATAATATTATAGATACAAAAAACACATAGGACCAAGCAAGGCGAGAGTGAATCATCAGTTTATATCATAATTTGAGCGTAGAATAAAACTTTTTCAGTGGAAGCACATAACGTAATATGTTTGTACTAAAAAAGTTCTCTATTGACCAGTGTTAAATGTCATCGACTATTACAAGGAAAAGCTTTAAATAATAAACGTCATGAACGTCTTTGTTATAATAGCGTTACGTCATAATCGATGATCGTTTTCAATCGATTTAAATAATCTGTAATCGATTTTATATTATGTATATTCTATGCCAAGCCAACGTTCATTATTTTCACAACATGATATTTCATGCTACCGTGATTTACGCTATAATTTTATTAATGCCTCAATTAGTCGTTCTACTATTATACTTTAATAATTTTTTTATGTAACGATATCTATTGTATATAATTAGCTTTTCTGAGTAATTTTCAGTATAGTAATACTTAAACATTTTTTTGTTATTTATAATTGTTCTTCTGCAAAACTTCTTTTTCCTATATATGTACTAGATGTAGTTGTAGATATAATAGAAAATATTAAAATAAATGAATTCTATGATTATTTTTTCGCATAAGGGTTAATCCTTCAACGACCGCGGACACACCGGCGTGTCAGTTAACAATAGATTTCTTAGAATTTCAATTAATTTCTTAGAAATTTACCCGGACGTGTTATTAGAAACTTACATAATATCATTACGACATAGGTATTTTATCCCAACACGTCAAGGGTTAGAAAATGGGTAAAACGTATATCGAATAATAAATTTCAAGTCTTAAAATTTTTTAATGAATCTATAACCTTTCAATAACCATTCCAGACAAAAAACAAACCAGTGGTAATAGTTGACCCAAAAATCTAAAAGGTGAATTACCAACTTAATCTAAAATATAAAATATTGCACATAAGAAAGAAAAATACTGAAGTAAATGAGTGAGTGTAAAAGTTACAAAAGGCATGTTAAGGCGGTCTTATTGTTACGAGCAATCTCTGAGAGACAACGTTTGGTGAATAGGATTTGTAGAATTGAAAATGGGCCTAAATCAATTTAATGTTCATTGATGTTAAAAAATATATGTAAATATATGCATATGTGCAAGTAACATAATATGTGTTTACAAAGTCATATTTTTATGAAATAAGAATAAAAACAAAAATTAATTAGTTTGCTAGTAGAATGTATATTGTACAGATATCGCTTACGTACGAAAATTCATAAGGCAGTATTAATTTCATTTAAACGTACAGCTTTTAGATAAAATGTATTATGCAACCGCGAAGCTGATTGTAATACTATTAGTATCTTACCTACAGTGTTCCAGTTACGAACAAAATGTAGAATGAACGAGCTATTTGCGCTTCGGTATCAAAATGCTATCTCATCATTCTTACATCTCACATTTTCAGTGTTAATGCGGCGGATGAAATTCTAGAGAATTTCTGATTCCTACGAGAATTTTTGATTGATTTATAAAAGTGATGAGTTCACTGAATATTATTTTACACTTCCGAGGTCGCTTAGCTCTGTGTTGAATGCTGCGCTTTCCTTCTCTGACTTACAAATACCCCAGGGGAGTCACTAGATCGAGTGGGATGAAAACTAAGCACGTCACATCCGTGCAAATCGATCTCAATGCCAGTTGAATTTATCCACTTGTAATTTTAAATGTAAAGGGCATATTACTATTTATAGATGCATAGTTTTAACACAGTAATTTTTAATAAATTACATGTAAAATGTATTAATTATTTTAAATAAAACTATCTTTTCGGATTATTTCGCGAATTTATTTTGATTTTTGGTTCCCGACGTTTCGAATGCTTTTATTTAAAATTATAAAAATGTTTAAAGTTAAAAAATATTGTAAGGTAATTTTTGCAATTTTCATTTTGTTAATTGTGGGTAGGCTGTCTGTAACAACTATACCTTCAAGACATGTAACACCTTAGTCCCTCCCGTGACCATGGATGCTGTAAAGCATTCGAAACGTCGGGAACCAAAAATCAAAATAAATTTACGAAATAATCCGAAAAGATAGTTTTATTTAAAATGTCAAATATTCGCGTAAATCTAAGAAAGTATTATATTAATTACTTTTATATAATAACATATAATTATGACGACACGTTTGGCTCAGTTTGTAGTAAGCCTCGTAGCTTACCATGGAACTAGATGGTGGTGGTAATGGCCCAACATATTTTATATAGAAATATATTTTCTTTTGAATATCTAATTAAACATCAAATCATCCTTTCAACACACTTATTCGCTTAAGATATCAAGCACATTTTTATCAATTTTAAATTCGTTCGTTCTATACCTTTCACATAAAGTACAGTAAATATGGATACACTCCACATGATGGCCCACAACCTTGTGTTTTATACGTAACAAATAATGTTATTAAAAGCTCCCTTTTAAAATTAATTACCGTTGCTAC
This sequence comes from Brenthis ino, assembly GCA_921882275.1. NCBI lineage: Eukaryota > Metazoa > Arthropoda > Insecta > Lepidoptera > Nymphalidae > Brenthis > Brenthis ino. The sequence continues at coordinate 24,696,738 of OV170232.1, read as the reverse complement.
AACCTGCGCTCCTTATAAGTACTTTACTTCTTCCCTTCTTTTACAAAAAACATAAAACAAATCCGAGGCTTACTTCTTTACCCTAAAAGATTTTTCTAACTTGATAAACTGTTTTATCCTTGACATTTATTACTCTAGGGCAGGTGTTGAGTTTACGAGCGGACTGATGCGAATTCTGTATTGGATAGTATATTACATATCACTGAATAATATGCTATTATCACTTTAGTAATCCTTTGTATTATCGTGTATCCAATATCCTTGGGGAAAAACCATTGTTCCTTATAAGTTATTTCCGTAGAAGAAGTTATCTTGAGATTTAGTAATGGGATTGCTATTAATATTATAAATGTGAAGGTGTGAAAGTTTGTTTGTGTGTGTGTGTGTTTATTTATAATTCCATCACGCTGAAACGGTAGATTGATTTGAATGTTTAATACATAGATAAACTATGACGTGGAGTAACGCATAGGATATTAGACAGCTAGGGATGCACTCCAACGAAGCTAGCGTAAGTAAAGGATAAGCTACGTAGCTTAATATTATAACAGATCATATAATACTGTACTAGTAATATTATAATAGTATATTTTTTTTAATTAATAATTTCGAAATTTAATTACAACATGAAACTTATACATTAAAATTTTTTGGGTAGAATTTTGAAGTTATCTTGTTTATCTTAAGCCCTTGTAGATAATGCTTATACACAATTTTATTTAACAAGCTTGAGTGAATCGAGACCACAAGAAACCATGTGATAATGTGACGAAAGTTCTCAGACCATGTACGTTTTTACATATTATTATTTATAAGTACAATAAAATAAATAATAATTACAAACTAAAAAAAATATTTCAAACGTTCATTCAAACCATTTTAGTCATCGGTGTCGGACTATCTTACATCTGATATGGACCATTAGGCGTTGTTGGTTAATTAGTCCCACCTATTATGTTACGGTTTACCCTTGAATAAAGGTCAGATACCAATCGTTCCTCGCAACTAACAATCTATCAAATACGGGTTACATAAGTAATTTCTTACCAAATGTAGTATTTGAGGCAGAATAAATTCGGCAAATACTTTACGTCTCGATAACCCTTGCTGACTGAAAATGGACTAATTCGTATTACAACTATAGACTTATTATTTATAAATGGCATCATAAGTACATATAATGGATGAATTTATTTATTATTATATTATATGTTGGGACATTAACACACAGCACCATCTAGTTCCATGGTAAGTTACGAGGCCTGTGTTATGGATACCAGATAGTTGATACACTATACATATATAACTTTAAATACATACGTATTATAAATATAAACACCCATGATTAGAGTACAAACATTCGTGCTCATCACACAAATATATGCCCCCAACGGGACTCGAACCCACAACCGTTGGCACAGTAACTACAAAGTGAGCCAAACGTGTCGTCAGATTTATATTTTTCATTTATATTATTTTTGATAAAAGTTTATAGTACGAAAATGCGATAAAAATCTTTATTATATACATAAGTATGTTAATTTTACGTGTGTATATTAATTAATTTGATTATGAGTTTATTGCAATATACGTTACTTCGACAATGGAGTTCCAAAGTTTAAAATGCTCACTTTCGGTATATTTCCTTTAAAATATTTAAAACAGTAGATGATTTAAAACTCTATAAATGAAATTCTAAACTACAAAAAACGTCTTAACTATTCGGAAGTTTTTACGTGATTCACGAAAAGGTAGCTAAATTGGAATTTTATTATAATTTTATGTAAAAGTGTCAAGTGTGCATACTGGGAGCTCCTTTACAATGGAAATGCGTACCTCGAAAATTCTAAGTAGTACATTACTGCTTTAGATTTTTTATAATAGTTAAGATTTTCCAAGTCAGATAATTTAAATATTTTTCTAATAAAGTGTTATCTTGGTAGGATATCTGAATCTACAATTTACATATCTAGTGGTTCCTTTTCCTCTTACCGAACCATGGGAAACCACTATAAGGATTTTGATGAAATTTAGTATGATAATTGCGGGTTTTCTGGGCCAACATATGGGCAACAAGGAGGAAAAGATCTTATTTTGGACGAAAAATACAAAAACTGGTTAGAATAAAACCATGGACACTACTACATGTTACTTGGACTTATTAATTCGTTATACCAACGTTTCTTATATTCTAAATGGGACGTTTGTTACTTGCTGGCTATATTAATCTGTGTTCATCTCACAGGAAAGAATTAGTAACTAGCTATACTATTCGTATTAATGTGTATGTATGTATATTCAGCTCTTTTCAACATCCCACTGCTGGGCACGGGACTCCCTTCAGTACGAGGAGGATCAGGCCATAGTCCACCACACTGGCCAAGTGCGATTCGCAGATTCTTATTATTATTAATCGGATATTTTTAATTTCATTTCTTGACGTTGCAAACGTTTACTGAAACCATAAACGGTTTCAATCTTTACTTAAAGTCACTCGCCTTAACAAATGGCCAGTAATAAAAATAAATAAAACCAAGGGCTAGTTATCGGACGCAGCATAGCAAAAAAACCCGTGGGTCATTCCGTTTAGCCTTTTCCCTTGCCCTTGCCCTTGTCACCGATAAAATCAATCTCCCTTGAAATAAGGATTTTATTCAACAACGTTCCACGATTAAGTGGTTGATCTTTGTATATTATTACTATATTTTAATTACTATATTAAAAGCTTTTTTCATTAAGCTTCAAGACTTGGGAGTAAGTCTCTCAAATCATGAAATTTCTGTAACATTTTTTTTATAATAATCTGTGTAGATAAAAGGACTAAATATACTAACATTTTAAGTGAGCAATAAATAATAAAATCAATATGATAATTATATGTTTTCAAAAAAAAACTATTTCACAGCATAAAAATACAAGAAAGCTCATTAATTAACCTATTACATAACGAGGCTGCAGGAGACTGAAAATAGCAAAAACTTTCGAGTTAGTAAAGTTGTACGGTGTAAGTGACAATGTAATTAGAGAAAGACCAAAGATAGTAATTCAGCTTCTGGAGGACAAAACACATTTACATTATATATAAGTATTAAAAAAAAATAGTATTGGAAAGTGAGAATAGATTTAGATTAAAGTCTATAATCATATACTAGTAGTAAGTTTTGATATATATTTTCAGTAATAATCCAAGGTAAAATAAATAGTAACTCAGCAAAATCTGTACATAAAATATTTAAATAAAACTCAAAACAATAGTTTTTAAAAAAATTGTCTGTTTGTGCGCGTTTCACATAAAAAGACTGAATCGATTTTAAAAAAGTTTTATGTAATCTGTAATAGTATATGGTATACACTCGCAATCAATATTTATAACGATTTAAAACATAACTACGGGTCCAAGCGAAGTGAGGCTATGTCGTTGGTTACAAATAAACTTTAATTGTCAACGTTTATAGTATACTAGCATTGCCCGCGGCTCCGCCCGCGTTCAGATGACCAAAAACCAAATTCTTAGGTTTTACATTTGGTTTTACATTAGTATACTTTTACATCCACTTACATTACAGTTTTTGTATTTTTTCTCAGAAATGAGATATTTTTCCGCGGTAAAAAGTATTCTATATGTTGACCCGGATAATCAGCTATGACCATACCAAATTTTATCAAAATCCGTCCAGTAGTTTTTCTGTGATGCGGTAACAAACAAACAGACAGACAGAGAGACAGACAAAAATTCTAAAAACTATAGATTCCGCCTCTATATCGATAATAATATCTATTTCAATAAGATTTTCCAAAAAATTATTAATGTACAGTTTTGACTCAGAATTTTATTATATGTGTATATATGTACATATAATATTCATAACTAAAGTTTTCTTGAATTTACTTACAATATGGCTTTTACCATATTCTACACTTGTCGTTTCTTTACTAGCACTGATAAATAAGTCAGCAGCTATGTTAGTATCTTAGTTCTTTTTATCGTAGCATTCATTAGATATTTAAAACTGTAATTATAATATTAAGACTTATGTTCATAGAAAGTAACTTGAACCCGTTTTTATTATTTAAACGGAGGTTAAACAAGCCTTTTCTGTCCCATTTTCCACTTTCTGTTCACTTTAGCAAATTGGGACACTTTTATGCGTTTACGAATAAAATGAATGTGAAATGAAAGACAATTAAATGAAAAGTATAGATATAACATGAAATTATATTTCTTAAATATATTAATAACGTTTTTAACGCATAATTATAATTAAACTTCAATAGTGACTAACACTATTTAGTACGAAAGTCTTGAAGACTACTATTACTATATATTACTCCTTATTCAGAGAAGACTCCGTGTTTTTATCAAACGTCTTATTTAAGATGCTGCCTTTTAAAGCCTGCCTAAATAACAACGTGCAATCATTCAAATGCACTAAGAAGAAACGTGGAAGCTAAAGTATTACAAGCGCAAAACATATAAGTATAGAATTAAAAAGACACTTGTATAAAATTTTAAAGATTTTCATTCACTTTTGATTAGCTTATAATATGATTAGCTTATACTGTAAATCTAATAAAAATATTTTTAAACAAAAAAAAAATTGCACCGACTTCAAAAGCTCTTAAAGATAAATAATATTTAAAGAGTCTCAATTAGATTGTAGGTATTTTTGCGTTTGTCATTCGATATCTTTATCAATTTTGAATTGACTTTCATATTTCGTTTTTTTTTTTAATTACTCATTACCTGGTTATTCTTATATTATATTGTATTTGTCCTATATAGATGAAAAAAAAAACAACACTTAAGGGTGGCGTAATCCTGCTAAAGAGAATTTACATTCATATGCCGTGCATTTTTCGTCAAAAGAAGTTGTTTAACTAGTAGTAAGCCACCCGAGCGAAGGTGAGGCCTCACTCAGGTGCCCCTAGAAGAGTTAATTTTTTCCTATCTAATCTGTACTAATATTATAAAGAGGTAAAGTTTGTGAATTTGTGACGTTGTAGGGGTTCGATTAGATTAAATTTGGTAAGAAGATAGCTTGAGACCCTAGAAAGGACATAGATACTTTTTATCCCGGAAATCATGCCTTAAAGGGATGAAAATGGGGATGAAAGCTTGCATTGGGAAGCAAGTTAGTGACGAACCCCAACGAAGCAAGGGTGAGTCACTAGGTTACAAACATAAGCATTACCATAGGATGTTTATTCTAAAAGTAAATAAATTATAGCCTTTAACCTCCCTAGACAATCTTAAGGTATTATTATTAAGTAATTTCTGAGATTACCCGAACAAACACAAACTCAATTTTAATTTATAATATATAGTAATAAAGCTGTCTCTAAGTTGTCTTTTGTCTCAAACTATTGCGCTGTAACTTGAGGTTCGTTAACCTTTGCACCTGGTGTTTCTACGTATTTGAATAATACAAGATATACCAGTCACAATCTAGCTTGGATGTTTCTAATCAGTGGGAGCACGTCCTAATTTTAGTATTTTATTTGAAAACCACTGACAGATGCCTACGTCTTTCAGTGGTTTTTATCTGTTTGGAAACTTCGTGTGTGTCATTTTGTTAAGCTTTAAGATGAAAGTACAAATGCTATTAAGCTTACATTTTCTTGAAAGTTCATTTGTCTATTTTGAAATTTTTTAATTTAAAGTATTTTCAATAATTAATATTTGGGTTCAAAATATTATTGTTACTTTTATAATAGTTTTTCGAACAGATAATGTAAATATTTAAAAATTCTATATAATTCTAATATAAAATTCGGGTTCATAATAATGAAATTACTTGTCATGAAGGTAATCTAAGCATTACTGTACTCAGACTCACAAAACTGTAAGAGTTACTATCGCACTGTACTACTATTGGGAAGAGTAATTTAAATTTCTTTGATATATTTGCTTATCTATATCTATACTAATATTATAAAGAGAAAATTGGTTTTTTGTATGTTTGTTTGTAATGATTAAACTAAAAATCCGCTGAGCAAATTAAAATGAAATTTGGTATGAACAATAAAAAAAACATTTTAAAAGCTTCTTATTATTGTTCATATAAAACCACAACGAGCTTAAAACAGATTAAGTATGCGAGATTTAAAAAATACATAATCTAGCTATCTAGAACTTTCCAACACTTAGCTTATTTAAAGAACACCACTAAGCAAATGGAGCGTTTAACTTTAATATGGAACATTATGAAACCGAGTTAAGAGCTTTCTTAGAATTATGTCACTGTATGCTGAATTAGTAAAATTTAGTCATTTTGTTGAGCTTTAAACCCCTTATCGTAGCAATAAATGAAATGTATTTTATTTGAAGAGATAGTGGTTATTATAAAATTTATCTGAACTAAGTTAACCATGTAGTAGATTATCTTTGGTAATACAAAACTTGTTCTAATAAATTACTACTAGAAAGCTTTCTTAAGTTATACTGTAAAAATAGGCATAATAAAATAAATATATTAAAATTTCATTTTGAATAAATATACACATACATACATAGAATATTATAGGAGCTAAATGGAATTATTTTTCAAACAATTACCGTGGTACGATATTTTCAATATCTAAGTGGCGATGTCTATTATACTGAAGTTAATGGGTTCGACTCCAGCACATGTATTGACCTGGTTTCATTAAAACAAAGCACGATTATATGTAAGTTATATTAATATATAGCTATATGGAAAAACACGGAACTAAGATATCCCATTATTTTGTTTACCCCTCAATTATAATATCATAAAGCTAATAATATATTGAGGTAACTTTTGCTTGCAAAACTTTGTGTGTGTATATGTTTGATATTACTTCACACTAACCCGGCTTAACAGATTTTGATGAAATTTAGACTGTTGCCTGAAGTAACATATAAGCTATTGTTAGGCAAGTGAGGGCAAGTTGCTTGTATAATATCTACAAAACAAACATTTTAGTTTTATTCATATAGAAAAAACAAAGAAAAGAGTATTGTAGTTGTTAATTATAAAATAGAATAAATATAGGGAATGTTCATTTTCACATGAGCCAGTTATTATGATTATATAAAAAGGAAACATAGTAGATTTTTCTTATTCATAATAACGATTTTCCCTTACAATTTGTACCTGTTCCATATAATTTATTCATGTAATCCTCGACACGAGCTCGTCGATTTGTATGGCGATAAACCTACAATATGCATGTCTGGAAAGAAAACTCGTTGTATAAAATGCCAGTAAGTGGTTAGTGGAGCAAACAGTATACATTTGACTTTTATATATAAATAAAGTTTAATTATTTCAGGTGGATGTAAATTTGGCCAGTTTATTTTGAGGCGTTTTAACAATTTTACTGTAACAATATTTATATATTCTCCGACACGATTTACTACAGTTAATTGTGAATGATGCTACCTAATGCGTAGGAAGTCAATTATAAAACAAAAGTTATTTATAAATCAACACAAACATCCTCCTGATCGATATCGATTTAAATAGCATATCTCACTACAAGTAGAAAAGCAAGTGGAAGATTTATGACACTACAATTAAAAATGCGAAATTTTGTACTATTGAGTTACCTTCACGCTGCAATGGCCGAATGGATTTGGATGAAATTTAGTTCTCATATAGATTAAGACTTTGAATATTATATAGGATGTTACTTATAAAAAATGTCCAAAGGTGAATCTGCCTACATATATTCCACTAGCGACTCACCCTCGCTTCGCTCGGGTTCATCCCTAGATTGCTTCCCAATACAATCTTTCATCCCCATTTTCACCCCTTTAAGGGATGATTTGGATAAAAAGTATCCTATGTCCTTTCCAGGGACTCAAACTATCTTTTTACTAAATTTGATCTAAATCTATTCAGTAAATTCAGAGATTACCTCCTAATACTTCACAAACTCACAAACTCACAAACTGTACCTCTTTATAATATTAGTATAGATGAAAACAAAAGGCACGCGAGCAAAGCGAGGGTAAGTCTATATGTGATTGCTCAAAGACTAAAATTGTATATTCCTCCTTCGCAGAGTCAGACGATATGGTAATCTGACACTGACAACTTAACTAGTTCTCTGAGTCACGAGGTCATAAAACCGCTAGCTTCCCAATCTCATAAAGCTTCACCCGCAACCGTATGAACTAGCCACCACACCAATAAGGCAGATGCTTTTATTAAACCATATAAATTGTGTTATGATCATAAGATCTTATAAAAGAATATGCGTTTTGCATAAAGCTGCACAAAGTACCCTAATACAAGGGAAATAGCGAGACATAACGTTCTAGCGTAAATGGAATTCTTAAATCTGTGTATACTCATATTATAGGTTATCTATGTTACGTATATAGATATATATATATATATATATATATCTATTTTTAAAACAGGAAACTTATTCATCGACAGCCTAGGGGTTGCTCAAAAATGGGTATATTTTAAAATCATAATTTTAGAAAATATTGCAATGATATTATAGGAAATAGCTATACTTTAAAGATTAACATAATAACATAAAGCTCAACGCTGGGGTATTCTTCCATTTTTACAATAGTGCAATAACTAAAAGTTAACTTACTTCTTTTACGCTTGCTTATTATTATTCTTATGAACCATATTCTACGAACATTTTTTAAAGTCACAGTTTAAGAGATATATCACTTTAAATTGAAGGAAGAATGATAGAGATGGCGAGACAGAAATGAAATGGTAACATAGTCACTAGTCAGGTCACCGTCCATCGTTACGGAACCCTAAAATTAATTTAAAAAATAGGTAGTTTCAGTACAAAATATATAATATTAAATCTAGAAAAACATTATGGTGTTCCATCAGCTTTAAAATAGATACCTGATGCTTAACTTCAATTCTTGTAAAATCTCGGAAATATGATGTTAAATAGCATATTGTATTTCCTTACTTCAAATATTATTTTTATTGTTTGTTAGATAGTCTTTAGAAACTAAGATGTTCACTGGATTTTACGTTATAATAATTTTGTGGTAGAAATATTAAAAGCGAGCAAATGAATATTGATTTTACTGACATTATTACTCTTTGAGCTCTTTCTGTTGTCACGCGGGGATCAGGTTTTCTCTTCCGTCATTTTTTAAAACAACATTTGCTCGTCGGGAAGCATTAAAGGTAAAGGTTTTTTTTAACGTTTTATCTCACAAAGAGATATTAAAGAAATAATAATACTTTGTTTTGATTTGTTATATTTTTTATATTTAATTATTATTTAAAAGTTTAATTGTTACTATTAAATAAATATGTTGGGACATTAACACATAGCACCATCTACTTCCAGGGTAAGCTACGAGGCTTGTGTTATGGATACCAGGTAGTTCATACACTACACATACATATATAACTTAGAAATATAAACAACTATGACTACAGTACAAAAATTCGTGGTCACACAAATGAATGCTCCCAGCAGGCCTTGAACCTGCGACCTGGACAAACTGACCCGAACCTGCTACAAACTGAGCCAACGTCGTCAACTATTACTGTGGTGTAAACAATTGAGGTCACAAGCTATTGTCTACTCTTCTAACTTACGAGAAAAATAGCAAACTTAATAAATAAAATCTATCGTGGCGATGAACTTTGTAACAAAAACAAAGCTATATTTTCCATATGTAAGTATATACATTTATATGTGTGTATCACATTATGTTAGAAATCGTGTTGATGAAAACAGGACCCTACGAAAGTAGGATAAACGGTGAATGTACAGTTGTTTCAGTACTGTCAGCGATATCATTCTGAATAAGTATTTGTTAAAATAATCTTACAAGGATTATTCTCAAAAAATCTCTACGGATTTGGCTTACATTTAAATAAAATCTTCATTATAACATTTACATCAGTTTATTATGATGAAAATAAAATTACTTGATGATGATTAAAATTCATTTCCTTAGGTTTTTTGGAGCTACTGGTGAATTAAGCCGGTATCAATAAGTTCCAAATTAAATATTATCCGTCTGAACTTTAAGCGTTTCACTGCACATATTATAACAAAATTATTAATAACTGGGTCAAGGTTGCATATTGAATAGTTTTAAGAATTTTTTGTTGTTTTAACATCATACGTCACACATAAAGAGACCTACCAATTTCAATGGGACTTTAGTGTTGTATAAGACATATTCTGAGCTTAAAGCGTTTACAGTCATGCAGATCTCAAAGTAGAGTTCGAATCTCATGTGCTCCCTCATAAGCGGACATCATATTTTTTTGGACTAAATATGTAGCAAGCATACTGTTAATAATTATTAAATAATGTATTTCAGTTGTCATTATTGTAAATTATATTGAACTGCTCCTCTACTTTTCTTCCATGGCGGCTGAAGGAACTCAGGGAAGTTAATACAAATGCTTGGACGTCATTTTTTGACTTAAATCGGATGAGATAAAAGAAAACAGAAAAATGTTTATGAATCTTCCCCTGTGTTTCCTAAATATTGGAAGCTATATACTTATAAATATTATATTTATATAACCAATACAATTTTAGATCTTTTTATACTACGAGACAAAAACAAAAAGAATCCAAAGAAATGAGGAATTTTGCTAATAGCTTTTTTTAATATAATTTTTCGTTAAACTTTGCCTTTGCAATATATTATAAAATTTTTTTATTTTTTTTTAACTTAATACATTCGAGATATTTTTATTTTAAGTGAGACAGAATGTGTATTGACGCACTACGGTAGTTATCGAGAAATAATTATAATCACGCAAAACGTATGTAAATAAAAAGTTTAACCTCATTCCTAAAGTTTCATTATTTAGAAATAATTCAATAGACGTGAGTTTCAAGCGTTTTAGAATCAGAGCATTTAACTGGTTTTACTGACGGTACCACCATCTACTCTATTGTAGGCCATTGAAAGGCTGAAATTGTTCCTGAACATTTCAACGCAGCTACAATCTCGAATATACCGTATTTTTACGTACATACATGTTTTCGTTTTTATATCAACAGCTGGATTTGTTTAAGATTTTATTTCGAGAACTCTTACTCAATTGTGCTATTTTTGTATGGTTCTTAGTTTTTGCTAGAAATATTAATAAGTTTAACATTATTATGTTATAATTCAATGAAAATATAGATATATCGAGACCTGAAAACGTTTTAGTGAACTGCTAACCAATTTATACTCATGGTGCACCGATGTCACTAATGAATAGGCATAGGGCGCATTCTCTATAGTTCGACAGGATCACAAGACGCTCGTATGACATGACTGAAAGAGGTGCAAAACTCACGTCTTTATGATCCCACTAAGGAACATGGTATTACAACCAAAAATTTCCCATTTCTGATTTTCAAGAGAGAAACTTTTGATATAAAATTGGACCGGACTCTGGTATCCAGGAACCTTTGATCTTTACAAGCGATCCCATTATTTGAATAAAGTAGAATAAGATTTGTTATTATTGAACAAAACAAAACGATTATTTTATCGTCTTAATTTTTTTAAATGACAAATACAACAAAACATTTGACCTAATTCTGTTTTTAAATACATTTTTGTTGAATAAATGTTACAGTTTGGAAAAATGTCAAAGGAATAACTATCAAGTCCATGTCAAATGTAAAAACGTCAATTCTGACTACGAATAGAGCGAACACTTTGGCGGCTGTCGAAGAGAACCATAACTAAACTTCAATATCGTTAAATTTAAATTTCATTTAAAGAGGAAATGTTTACAAAATTAATTTAAGGCTGAGTGCTTCATCATATTAATGCGAGTACTGCTGGAATTAATGTCTTCAAACGAGACGTTAAGCCTAAAATATTGAGTGAGGTGATATAAATGCTAACTTTTATATTCATACACATTTAATGAAAATGTTAACCAGAATGTTAATAATAAATATTACATGAAAACTCTTAGTAGAAAGTTTAGTTTTTAAAGTGAAAGCTATAAGGCAGGGTGTACTCTAGCAACCCAACACTTCGGTGGGCGGTAGGAGGTGGCCCTCTTCGGAGGGCAGTGTACCATGCGGGTTGCTCCTGGTACTTCTCTGATAGCAGAGTGGACTGTGGAGCAACCCCGTGGTTGTTGTGGTCTGCTTCGGCAGACCTGCCGTCGGGGCGTCGTAGTTGAATGCGTAAGCGATCCTGCGACGCCCCATTAAGACGGGGGAAGGTTTTGTTGGGTTTTAGTGGGTAGTACTGGTTTTGCCGGTGAGTCCCACACCTCGTGCGTAAATGCATTTCCCAACGTTAAAAAAAAAAGGGGTGTACTCTAGCAAATACAATTATGATTTATAATTGGATTGTCAAAAACCACTCAATATTCAATATATCCCTATATTCGATTGAATTGCTATCATTTTAATAATAAAATAAATGATGGATTTCGTGGTTTTTGATATACATATGTATGCTCATATTGTCAGTTTCACCAATAATAATTTAATGTGGTGATATTTGTCTAAAATATATTTTATACTAATAATTAATTTATAAATTATAATAAAGCAATTATACAATAGTACTAAAACAATTAAAATAGAGTGCTTGGTATATTTTTACATATTATGAACAGTACCTGGGCCACCGAGCTTCTCTCGGAGTTTTTGGTTAAAAGTACAATTTTCTTTAAAAAAAACAAGAAACTTAAATAAATTAAAAAAAAAACAAAAAAAAATATACCTTTGTATCCAACCGGGATTTAAACCCGGATACCTATGATCAATCAAGCGCCTTGGACGCTTGACCATGATGCTTATGCTCAAGCGTGCGAAATTATCGACCATATTTTGTGTGGAATAATGCGAAAGAAAACCGCATGAAAATTCGAAACCACGCGTTTTCCCAGACATAAGACTAATCTAGATCGATTTATCGTCCCCGAAACCCCCTGTTTACTGAATTTCATGAAAATCGCCGTTTCCGAGATTCAGATTATATATATACAAGAATTGCTCGTTTAAAGATATAAGATTGTACGTCACCATGATTTAAAAGGAACAAATACACTGAATAAATGTAATACATATAATATAAAATTCTAGTACAATATTGCACGTTTAATTCTATCATAAGCTTTACATAGTAATATTAAAGATTTCGTACAAATTTATTTAAATTATATACTAAATATTAACAGATACTCTCGCTTTACTAAGGTTTCAAAGGCACCTGCAGTGTAATATCGTGCTAATAAGCAAATTACCTTAAAAGTCATTTTGTCACTGACAATTATAAACTTCATACAAGCAAAAACTTTCAGAGCTATCCCTCGAGCTTTCTTTTATTTTTTCTAGTTGCGTGGTATACTGATTGTTGTTTTGCCCGCTAAGTAGTCGTTATATATCTGTCACTAGAATTCATTCTGTAGTTTTTTTATATGAATATTGAAATTATAAACAGAATGAATCTTTTTAATGAATAGGTTCGTTCACATATAAATATGAAAAGAAAAATTCATCTCTAAGGGTGGAAAATTATTTTATTTTAGCATATTTTTTACTTTATGACTTATTAACTGAACTTTATAATCAATAAATACGCTGTTTCAGTTCAGTGATACAGCTTTAACGCTTTAGCATTCAAGACTTTACAGCACAAAAAGCCCTTACATTTTTTCTTTTTACATCTAACGAACTTTCTTCTAAGCTGGCGTTAGTGTAAACTTTCTTATTCATATATTAAGTTTTGCTATAGTAAATAAAAATTAAGCTCATTGAATGGAAATAACTAAGGATATTATAGCCATAAAGCTCCTCCTGTCGCCATTTCTTAAGACGAAAGCTGAATTATGAGACTATTATTATTATTGCAAATATTTGTATTTATCTATGTGTGTATTTATATGTTTATGTATGTGTGTATGTGTGTGTGTGTGTGGCGTTTATGAACATGACCTGGAGTAAGCCATTTAGACATTAGTCACCTTGGATTTAGGGCAGCCAAGAGAAGGGGAGATAAGATAAGTCATAAATATATTATGGCATGTGCATATATATGTACATTAAATCATAATATTAGATGTAGCACCATGTCTTAATCTTTCCTTAATTAATGTTCTACCATAAAAATTAGATTAAAGTGGATTTATAATTTCCAGTATCAAACAGGTCTTACTTATCTCTCACTCAAATTCTTTTCCTGTTTTCTTTAATTTATTACTTACTGAAGTTCTTAAATCAGAGAAATGTCTTTTCAAAGACGTGATATATACGTGTACTTTAGTCTAACGCTGCTTAAAAGTTTTCTCATATCTTTTTATTTAGTTCAATATTTATCTCAATTGTAAAGAGAATGATGTAGCCATAGGTATTTTTCTTAACGGTATAGAGAGCTTTTTTCTCCTTTTGAGTTTTGTGTTCATGCCGACTTTTAACTAGGTGATAGCTATCACTAGCAGTTTATGTTAATTTTATATTTACTAAGGTTTTCATGAAAATTTTTTGCTTTAAAGCTACACCGATTTCAAAATCTTAACATATTTAAAAATAATTACTGTACTAACATTTATAATAATAATATTGGGTACAATTTTTCCCACCAATAATAAATACCTGGAAGTTTAACCTCTCATGAGCATGAACATACGTATGTATATAATTTAACGTTTTATCCCTCGCAAGTCCCCTTGCAAAAGGGCAAAGTGCAAGGCGCTACAATCTCTGCATATCCATTTCCATTCTTTTATTCTTATCATTCTCTTCATACAAGCTCGTTGAGTGGTCCTCAGACTATTCATCTGATCAAAAAGTCGAGACTTTTAAAGACCTAGTGTTTCTTATAGCTTACTAGCTACTCCCTCGCGCTACACTCGGGTTCGTCCCTAGTGAACCCTATCCCACGGAAACTGTACATTTTTCCGGAATAAAAAGTAACCTATATTATATTCCAGAATATAATCTATCTCTGTGCCAAATTTCATCCACATATATTCAGCCGTTCTGGTGTGATTGAGTAACAAACATCCATCCAAACTGACGTATTTATAATATTAATGGGATTTCTTAAAACTGCCATTTTATGAATCTCTTCATTGTGAATTCTATCAGATAAGCTGACACCGCACAGTCGTTTGAGAGATCATATTTCAAATGAATTTATCATGCTCTCGTATATCTTCTGCCACGTCCACGTTTCGCTGTCGTAAAATAAACGTTTGAAATAGAAGTTAAATTTAAACATCATTGAATATTTCAACAAATTATAGTATCATGATCTATATAATATTAAATTTGAAATATTACGTTTATGATTTAGAAATAATAGTATAGGTAAGTCTTCAGAAGTTTACTAGCTTCTTTATGATACAATCGTAAAATACTCTCACTCATAATAAAAAGCGAAGTACACCTGATGTCCAGACCGGACCTTTACATTTGGAAAACTTATAATACCTTTTCTTACATAAAAGGTTTTCATGTACACGGTTTCATGATGGTTCAGAAATATAGGCAAAAAGGCACTGCACAGTCAAAGAGTCGTGTGAAAGCGTCCATATTAATGCCTATGTCAAAGTTTGATCGTTAAATTCGTCCAACCGTAATTTGGCCAGGCTTTTCGCGGCATTTCGCGCCTGAATTTGCTAGATCACGATCTGGCAAATTCAACTATTGGACATCAATATATCATTGATCTGCCATACAATCCTTTGAGGATATCGTGTATGTATCGAAAATAGTGTGAAAACTTTAACACCAAACTGTGTATAAGTCTGTAGGTTGTGTTTTACTATATTTGACATGATATTAAGGTTTTTAATCTCAGAAAATAGTTTTCTTTAAAAATATTATAAAACAAGAATTTAAAGATATTATAAAACAAAATTAAATAATAGTGACAAATATACCAATATAAAAACTTATAAAGTAAGGTATATGATGGCAAAGTTACCGAGGTATGACCATTCTTTAATATCGATCCACCAATAACTTACATATATCACATATTTTTTATTTTTCCGAAAGTACCTATAAATAAGGTTTCCTATTCAGTGCCATTAAAACATAACATAAGAGCTTTCCTAATATTTATTACAGTAATAAAGTAAGTTCATAAAATTATTTCGGTAATGTTTAACTTAGATAAACAAAAAAATAATGATATTGCTGTTACAGGGGACATCTGTATACAGAATACGATTTTCAACACAATAACCGTAACTTTAACTGTGCGCTTCGAAACGAAACCTAATAACATTAAAACAAATTTAACACAAAACTGGAATATATGTAAACAGTTTGCTTTAATCGCCACAGCCTTTTTATGTATCACGTTTAATAGGTTTAGATAGAAAGGTTTCACGTATGAATTTTATCGAAAATTTAGTGAAGGCTACTATTAATAGTAATTATTGAAAATTATACAAGAGCATAAAATTAAACAAATTGACAAGTTCAATATAATGATGATGATGATGATGATGATGTTGCTCTCCTAGCCGATTCCGGCCACGGCGGCCAATCTCAATGAGATTAGCCAACTGCGCAGGAGATATTATAGTGCTCAAGTGTACGCGCAGACACAAGTGCACTCTCTATTCCTATCACTCTCATACTCCGGTGGGACGACCACTCGTCACGACCGGTGAGAGTTAAGGCTCAGGACCGACGGCTTTACGTGCTCTCCGAGGCACGGGGGTGAAACACCGCCAACTTCCCAACTCCGGGCTGTTACTGAGACTTACTATACAGGAAGACTCAATAACTAAACTTGGCCCGACCCGGGACTCGAACCCAGGATCTCCGGGTGTGCAGCCGTACATGCTACCCACTACACCACCGTGGCAGTTACAATATAATAATAGGTATATATCAATTTGCCAGAGGTTTACGTTATTTTCCACTTTTATAATGTTTTTTTATCAAATTTCTATCAATTATATATTTACCACGTATTTTTGACGTAATCTTCATTCAGTTAATCAAATAATATTTAATTTGTTTTATCTAAATCCGTCAAAAAAGATTTGAAAGCCCGATTACTGACAACTTAATTAAGCTGGAAACCAAATGTTAATTACAAATTAAAAGTTTTGATACAGATGCTTTGACTTCTTCGCTTTTAATTTAATTTTCCCCCACAAAAACATGCTTATGCAAATATAATTTGATATAAACAGGTATGGATATTATATTTTTTTAACAGAAATTTCTACCAACAAATATAAGGTTATGTTTTTTGAAATGCCGTGTATATTATATGAGGCTAGCTGCTCAGCTAGCTAAGCAGCCTCACAGAAGACTATTTATCCATTTTCATTAAGACAATTTTCTAAGGGAGAAAACAGGAGAAGTTCTACTTGATCTATCGCAGACAAAATAAGCTTTAACTCAAGTTATAGCTTGCACAAAAGATATGATTATATTAATTTTGTTTGCGCATTTTAAATATGAGGCAGCCATTTATTTTGACAGTATATTTAGCAAAAATTTACAAAATTTTACCACACTATATAGTAATTAATTTTTAAAAATAATGATTGGATTTAGACAAAACTCTTATTAAGTTTTTAATGAAAATAAAATGTATAAGAATTATTTTAACTTAACTAAAGCTTTCTTTAATTTCAGAAAAATAAATGTATGTGTGCAAATACTAACAAATAAGCTAATTATAACTAAAAAAAACAGATAATTAAACAAAACTGTCGTAAGATGTACGAGTATCTTATGTGAGATGAAGTATAGTTTTTTTTTCATTTTTCAGAGCTTAAAAGACTACATCCATCTTCAGAATGCAAAATGAGTGCTACTTTTATAGATAGACAAACATAGGTACTCTCATTATAATTATAACAGTATAATAATGATAAGTATAGTATAGCTTAAAAATCATATTATTTTAATTTCATTTCGGTTAAAATAGGACAGTAATCAGGTCATCAGCAAGTAAAAGATGTATTTCAAAAGCTTTAGACGAAATATGATCCGACTTATTTAACTAGATGGGTTTGCTTTTAGTGCAACTATATAGCAAGTTTCTTCACAGTTTATATTATGGTTTCAATATCAATACTAACAAAGTCTTGCGAATTTGTACTTAATACATATATTATTTGTATTTTAGATTCTTCTTCGGATTCTTTCATTCTGGAGGTAAAGAACTTCCATACATCTATACTAATATTATATCTCATCTCAGGAACTACTAATCCGATTTGAAATAATATTTATGCGTTAAATAGCCCGTCTATTGAGAAAGCCATAGGCTATATAATATGAACCCGGAAAAATGTACGATTCCCGTGGGATACATTTATTTTTGTATAGTGGGCGAGTCGCTAGTATTCTATGTTTAGGATTAAATATAATATAATGAATAAAGTGTATGGATAATTTAAAGAATTAGATCTGTGTGTAAGCATAACATTTAAGACGCCGGTTTTTTCTACTTGAGCAACAAATGTAATTTATTATTCTAATATGTTTTGTTCTATTTTAAATTATGTTAAATAAACGTATTTAACGGAACTGGCTATTAGGAAAAGTGTATCGAAATTTATACTGTGCCTTAGAACATTGGCCTGTACAAACTCACACTTCGACAAACTTTAATTTAAAAATATATAGGTTTACCAGTTAATTATTGTTTAATAAAGCATCGGGGGCGTTCAAAGTACTATTATTCACTAAAAATTTCATCTCACATCACACAAAAGTACTTATTCATTTTTAGATAAATATAAATTAAAATCTATACATATAGTAAAATCGTAACTAAGCCGAATCTGTACATTGAATATTTTTTGGAAAATCTTATTGAAATAGACTTTATTATCGATACAGAGGCCGAATCTATAGTTTTTAGAATTTTTGTCTGTCTGTCTGTCTGTCTGTCTGTCTGTCTGTCTGTCTGTCTGTCTGTCTGTTACCGCATCACGGAAAAACCACTGGAGGGATTTTGATGAAATTTGGTATGATGGTAGCTGGTTATCCGGGTCAACATATAGGATACTTTTTATTGCGGAAAAATATCTCATTTCTGAGAAAACATATAAGAACTGCAATGTATACTAATATGTAAAACCTAAGAATTTTGTTACTGGTCATCTGAACGCGGGCGGAGCCACGGGCAATGCTAGTATATTATAATTTTAAATAAATAAAATTCACGTGTTTTATCAAAGCCTCACTAAACGTTTCAACTTTGCACATAATACTAACGTTAAATGGCTATTTTACAACGCTGTCAACGCATATCGCGCGATGCATACAATTTCATTACAAAATACGATGCACTTTATTATTTTAGTGCAGCTCTCGTAAACTGATTTATAATAATATGAACCAGAATTGTGTAAATCATTTAGAAAATTTATTTAAGCGTCACTATCCAAATTTTCTTTATAAGACAAAAATGAAGGAACGTTAATAAAGGTTTTGGTTAAAAAAAAAACCACAATCAAATATTAATTTCAATCTCAGGTAAGATTTACACTCAAAATTTCGAAGGCTCTCTATAAACCTTTGAGGTTTATAGCTTCAACTAAAAATTATAATTAACACAATTATTATTTTAATGAACATCAAAGTACACCGACTAAAGCTATACCTAACCTAGTAATTGAAAAAATATTTATAAAAAATATGTTTAAATTGGCACATCTAACACCTTGCATACACAAATAACACGCTTATATAATATACTCTATAGCAGTGATGGGCAAAGTACGGCCCGCGAGCCAACTCCGGCCCGCGAAAATATTTAACCTGGCCCGCCGAGGTTCCATCGACATGGATAGTATATGGCCCGCCTCTAACTGCCTCGGTGGTGTAGTGGCTAGCATGTACGGCTGCACACCCGGAGGTCCTGGGTTCGAGTCCCGGGTCGGGCCAAGTTTAGTTACTGAGTCTTGCTGTATAGTAAGCCTCAGTAATAGCCCGGAGTTGGGAAGTTGGCGGTGTTTCACCCCCGTGCCTCGGAGAGCACGTAAAGCCGTCGGTCCTGCGCCTTAACTCTCACTGGTCGTGTCGAGCAGTCGTCCCACCGGAGTATGAGAGTGACAGGAATAGAGAGTGCACTTGTGTTTGCGCGTACACTTGAGCACTATAATATCTCCTGCGCAGTTGGCTAGTCTCAATGAGATTGGCCGCCGTGGCCGGAATCGGTCAGGAGAACATCATGGCCCGCTTAAGTTTTCAAAAGACATGTGAAGTCCGCCAAGACGCACTTGGCCAGCGTGGTGGACTATGTCCTGATCCCACTCGTACCGAAGAGAGGCCCGTGCCCAGCAGTCAGACGTTAAAAAGGGCCTTAATACATATATACATACATACTTCTTTTTTATGGAATCTGTTAAAAACTTTGCATAATATAATATGTTATTCTTAAAGTAACTAAATTAGAGTTGGCAAACGATTGATAAATACATAAAATCGGTATTGTTATCTACTCAAAGTGCAAATGATCATTTAAATGCCATAAGCCCGATATTTACCAACTTTAACAGGGTCTAACAGCTTATAATTTCCTGGACTAAATGTTTTCGGTCTTATAAACAAGTGGAAGTCATTAGAGTGGACCGTCCACTTCGAGTTACAAATCGACTGATTTAGTAACTATGTATCTTCACTCTTCAGAAGCTTTTAGGAATGCTTAGGAATATTAACTATGTATAATATTTTCTTAGATTTACGTGAATATCTGATATATAATTAAAAGTATAACTTACTATAACTTTACGGATTTTAATGCATATTTATTTTTTCGAATAATTATGTTCATGGGCGAGACAAGGTTTTAGACGTCTCAAAAGTTATTATATAGTTGTTACAGTCTACCCACAGAATAATACACTAATATTAAAGTAGTAGACAAATTATTTAAAATTAGCTATGTATTTTTACTTACAGTATCTTTTGATACTCTCCATTGTGTTCACAATAAAAATAGTTATTAAATGCAGTAGTGTGACAAACGAGCTTTTCTTATATATTTTTAAGTAGATACTTATGTATTATTTTACTTAATATAATTATTTGAATAGAAATACCTACTACTGTATGAATTAGTTTAGTTTCGACTCGACAATCGACTACACTCTTTCTTGCATCTTTGTATTCTATAATATTTTAAATGTTGACTCAGATATTTATCCAATATCCATCATACGTTTATAAAACTCTTTGTAGCCCTTTTACTGTGATGTATAATGACAGACAAACAGAAAGTAAAATATTTTAATTTGGCCTCTGTATCAATCATAATGACTATTAAAATTTAATATAAGATTTTCCAATAAATATTCAATGTACAGACACGGCTCACTTAGTTCTATTATTCGTATAGAAATATTAATTTATAAAAATGAAGCTTTGCTTTTTGGCTATTTGGGCGCTCTTATCTCTAAAACTACCAGTTTGAGTCGAAAAAAAGCTTCTCGCAATTTAGAGCCCAGAAAACGGTCACTCAGGCTCATTGCAACTCTTAGAAGCTGAATAATTTTTATACATAAAAAAAAAGATTCCGACGAATTGAGAACATCCTCCTTTTAGTAAGTCGGTTAATAAGCGATGTAGGTAAATACTAGTATAGTAATATATGTACCAAAAAGGGAACATTTGGAGTATAATTATAAAAAGTATCCAATATTACTTTCCGTGGTTGCATGATGGACGGATATACCAAAAAACACTCTCATTTATAACATTAATAATTGATTGAGCATGTCTCATAAGCAAAAACAGATCAAGTACATACTATTATTATATCTATTACTACAATCATTAGGTATCCATAAGTGGGGTTTATTTGAAAAGTTTTTCATGTACTTAGAAAATTGGTATTGTTATAGGCTTAGATTTAGACATGTATATGTACTTTTAGGAATTTTACTTTATCACTTCGCAATTCGAAAAATCCACAGATTTCTTCAGAATGTGTTTATGTCGCTACGACCGCCGATTTCGGCGCCTTGGTGTCGTGGGATTTGGTACTACGTAGCTGAATGGAATGCCCAAAGCAGCGTCTCAATATAGGCTACAAATTGGATTTTTTTTAAACTCAAACTTTTTTTAATCGAAAAAATATGAAAAATGCGGTCGTTTTTCGCCCGGTTTCGGTAAAAAAATATTATCTCGAAAACGAAATGTAATACAAAAAATTGGGCTATCCAGAAGTTGGGCACTGATGGTTATTCAGAAGTTGTACCTTTGTGACGCGCAGTTTGCGCGCGGAGAGCGCGTGAGCGCGGCAGCGACGGTGAATAAATTTTGGAGCATGATTTTGTTTTTGAACGAAGTGATTCTTTGTGAATATAATTATTTTATAGACATATATATTTTAGATTATATATAAAGAATATATATATATATATATATATATATAATATATATATATATATATATATATATATATATATATATATATATATATATAATCTTTCTTCGACGCATGTACAACGATTGTGTCTTAGCTCGTAAATTTTTTTAATAGTTTTAGAGTTAGATTAATAATTTTACTATACTACATACTACGTATTTAGTAAATTTTTTTAATAAATAAATATAATTAATATGTTAAAAAAATTAATTAAGTTTATTTGGCAGATTCATTTTCAATGTACCCGAAGGTCGTGGCAAACACGAGATCTATGCATATAATCACCGATACGCCTGTTCTATCAGATTTTTGGGTGTTCGAAATATACTTTATATATAGACTACAAGAAATCTAAAATAGTTTACAAGCACTTTCAAACCATCAATTTTACATTTTAAAATTTATATTAAATGTTAGTGTATGCCTTGATCAATACTATACTTTAATTTTATTATTTAAATTGTTTATCTTTTATTAAGACATGAATAGGGCTTCAACATAAATATTGGTTTTTTACGTTAAATTATCACATAGTTGTTTTTATCGTAAAATGAATCAGAAAAGCGTATAAAAACATCTTGTTGCAGTATCTTCTTTATTGCCAAAGTATGGCGGCGAAAACACTGAGGGGAAAAGTTAAAACTCTACAAGAGCATCCCATTAAATTGCGAATAAGCATAAATATCGTACAATATGTAAGAATTGTAAATTATATTATGGTAAATAGTACCTGCTTCATAAATTAGATTTATGCCGCGACTTCGTTTACATGTATTTTTATTCAATTTCTTCTCGAAACATACCTACAGTAAAAAAGACTTTTTGTGTAAAGCCTTAATTTTGTTTACTTCGGGAAAATCTCAGATATACTAGTGTTTATCTAACTTTGCTCGCGACTACTTGACCTAAAATCTTAAAAGGTTGCGCTATTTTAGATATAAGAAGAACCTAAAGTTCAAGCAATATCTTTCACTTAGCGAATGAAAATGTGACCAAAATATGTTTTATTATTCAGATTGTTATCTATACAGTAAAGTTTTATCAAAATATGTCTTGATAATGATTTATAAGACTGAAACAGAAATAATAGTTTTAATATTAAACAGTCCCTAAATATCCTCAACTCATAACATGCGAATGTACAAATTTTCCCGTGGGATTAAAGTTTAATTAAAAAAAAATTGGCTTTAATGAATTTACCAACGATTTTATAGTAATAAAATATCAAGAAAACAATTCTAGAAATACTGAATAATAATAATGATTTAATAGAAAACGGAAAAGTAATTAGTATTAAATGTTTTTTTTTTAATTTGGCACTTTGTATAATTAGAGTCGAGGCGACACGAGGGCGTTGTTTATAGCATATAATGTATAGTATATAATATTAAAAGCTTAAAATAAGTTTTCTATTTTAAATATCATAACTATTTTGCACTGCTACAAAAATACTAACGTATTTCACATTTAAAACAGTTTTAGCGAAATACTAAGCGTTGAAGAGTCCTCGCTTTAATGAAGCAAGTAACGGCTCTCTACCGACTGCATCACGAGAGTCTCTCGGACTAGTCATGATTATAAATATATATATTTTTTTCATATTTTCAGTGCCAGTTTTTAAAATAACTTCTAATTCATAATACTTAAAACATAATATAATAATCTTAAACGTACATATAATAAAATTCTAACTCAGTGGAATCTGTACATTAAATATTTTTTGGAAAATCTTTTTGAAATACTCATTATTATCGATATAGAGGCCGAATCTATAATAGGTTATCATGTCATAATAATTGTTATTTTCCTATTCTAAAGAAGTGAACTCACTTACCATTCGTGGGATAATTTTAGTAACTATTTTCATATTAAAATTATTTTATGATAAGTAGAATCCTTTACTATTTCAAGTAAAGAAGGTAATTTTTATCGACGGATCACACGGAAGGAGCTACGGCTACCTAATCAATAATAATAAAAAATTGTAAATTATACCGTGCTCATAAAATAGAAGCTAAGTCATCAATTTGCGATATTATAATTTCCGTTTCTCAAAATATTCATAAACGGCTGGAGTGGAGGGTTTCATATGAAACTTTGATATTGAATATGCATAACATTTCAAATTAAGTATAGAGTTACGGTTTCCGGTTAATAAGCTCTGAAAGTAATTCTTCATTAATAATTAGAAGATTCAGGAATGCATGCTTTTGCACAAATTATGTGCCTTTAGCAAAAATATATTTTTCACATCACAAGATATGTACAGTAAAAATTTTATAATAATGAAACAAATACCTATGCATTAATATTTAAAACATAAGCTAATTAATACACATATGTTATTCAAAATCCCAAGCGAGCTTAATCCTGCTAGTCTCGGACGGTCGAGTTAAATCTTTGCTCCAATTTTGGAATAATCCAACTAAATTAGAATAGAAAAAACGTGGATAGTTTATACAACTAAAACTTTGGAGTAAATTAGTACGCGGTCACTAAAAATTACGTGTTTTATTTATTTGGTAATATCTTTATGAATCAATCAGTATTAATAAATAGTAAAATCCCATAAATTATGTAGCTGATTTTTTTGTCTTTAACAAAGGATTTATTGTAACAGAATTATCATAAAAAATAAATATGTTAAGACATAGCACCACCCAGCTCCATGGTAAGCTACGAGACTTAAATTATGGATACCAGATAGTTGATACACTATACATATATAACTTTAAATACATACATATTATAAATATAAACACTCATGACTGGAGTACAAACATTCGTGCTCATCACACAATTGAATGCCGCCAGTGGGACTCAAACCCGCGACCGCTGGCATGGCAAGTTGGGTCACTACAAACTGAGCCAAACGTGTCGTAATTAATGATTAATAACATGAGATTAAATTAAAATATTTTAAATTTTAATCCTTTAAAGTGCTTTCAATAGAACATTATATTTATGTATGTATATATTATTTAATATGTATACTACGAGTAGTACTGTGTTAAGTAAAATCCAGTATAGATAAAACATTTTGTCAAACCACTAAATTATATTGGGCTTTTAAACAAAATATAATTAATGATAATATAAAATAAAATGACATACTATTTGTATAAACGACGTAAAAAATATAATGAACTTTTTATATAGGTATTTCAATAAAACTATCTTTTCGGATTTTTCGCGGATTTATTTGGATTTTTGGTTCCCTACGTTTCGAATGCTTTACAGCATCCATGGTCACGGGAGAGACTGAGGTGTTACATGTCTTAAAGATATAGTTGTTACAGACAGCCTACCCACAATTAACAAAATGAAAATTGCATCAATTACCTTACAATATTTTTTTACTTTAAATATTTTTATAATTTTAATTAGTTTTATAATTGAATATGGAATATTATTTATTTCATTTTTGCTATTATTATTATAATTATTACAATTTTAAAAATATTAATTAGTAATCTATATCTAGTGTTGCCATTATTATATTTATGACTATAAAGAAAAAATATAAAATAAATAAAAATATAAAATCCAAAAAGATAGTTTTTTTTAAATGTCAAATATTCGCGTAAATATAAGAAAGTAATACCATTTTTTAACAAGGCACGGTACAAAAAAAGGTTTCAAAAACAAAGGTACGCAACAAATTCAGACAATCTGTGATTTTTTTTTGAAACGTATAAAAATAAACAACAGGAAGGTATAGGGGAAGTGGAAGACTTAACAGTGATAAAAGGTTAATCATTCAGAATAGATTTCCTACACCAATATACCGGTTCTTTCAGTACATTTCTCACGCCGCAAAACAAAGTCGTCACATTACACAATAAAATCAATTGCTGTTTACTTAAGGTAAACAATTTATGAAGCCTATGATCAGCAACGAGATTTATGATGCTATTTATTGATAGAAAACAAATGCGACTTCCAAAAAAATATTATTCGAAAACTATTTTAGTTCTCACATATCTAGCGGTATATCTATTTTTTGCAATATTCATATCTAACTTCTGAAAAATAGAAAAGAAGGTTCCTTTAACGATGTCGTTCATCGTATTAGTAAATGGTAGTCACGTTGAAAATGCTCATAAACATCTCAAAAGTGTAAAACTTGAGTTTGAACCGCTTCAATTGTTTTTCCAAGCGAACGCGTTACCAATTAACTATCACAGCTTTTTATAGGAAGCTTTTATCTTTTTCTTAATGTTAATCGCACGATTATCATAAATGTAAATGTTTGTATGTATATGCGCATATTTGTTACTCCTTAACGCTGTAACAGCTGGACAGACTTCGATGAAATTTAATACAGAAATAGCTTATAGCCCGGACCATCAGTCAGGTCACATAGTTCATCACTAACAGTACCGTATGTATGTACTACTGGTAGCAAATAGGCTAGTATTAGGTACTTAGGAACCCAACTAAGTAAAGTAAGGCTATTTTATATGTTGTTATAATATTGTTGTAGTATTGGTCTTCTAAGGCGGTCAATGAAAATGATCGTTTAACACTGGGGTCGTTGTATGCGACCCCTGAGTGTTCAACAACGGCTAAGTGGCTAAGTTACCAAAATGGATTTCAAACACTACTACATACAATATACGTACAGATTTTTATTTAACATTTGTATTATTATTATTATTTGAATTGTATTATTATTATTATTTGTGATGTATCATGAACAAATATCTATTTCTATTATATTTTTTCTATATAAATCTAATTAATCGTTTTTTGTTATGCCAGTTAATTAATAAAACCAGCAAGAACTAGGAGTATTGTAAAAATGTATATTTAATTAATGGAATCTTCCTTGGACTGTCTATCGTTGCGTGTTTTGTTGCCCCAAATACTAATGCGTGCGCAAGCCGAACCTGTCCTGAATATTTTAAGCTAAGTCCGGACGTGGTCATAGCATGATGAAAAAGTTTGTTTTGCCTACATTTGGGACCTTGCGTTTTCTGTGTTTTTCATTCTCTTGGGTAACATTGTTTACTGCATTTAAAATATCGGGGTATTTGATAAGTAAATAGGTAGAACTTCTAATGTTCGTGAATTTTTTGTCTTCGATAATAATAATAATTTAGTTCGTATCATATTATAAATATAAAGAAAGATGGTTTTTTTTTAATTCCATAGTATCGCCATAACACGACATTCAATTTTATAAACGCAATAATTTATCAGTACGCGCGTATGTCACTCATTCATACAGATACCAATCACACGGGTGATGCTGTAAGCTAAAACTTAGTATATTATAGTAGGGGAGCCCAAGAGGGGATTTTCTGTAGTTACTCGAGCGCGGCAGATTAACATAAAAGAGGTTACCTTGCACTCTATTGAGTACTTTCACCACAATATAAGTCTTCTACATAAAGGGGCGCGTCTAGGGAAGCCGATTAAAATATTTAAAAAATGTTTTGATAAGGTAGAAATACTTGAAACCGTCAGATTAAGGTGTGGTAGGCTAGTCACATCCTCAAAAGTGTCCAATTTAATAATCTGCCGATTTGCACAAGCCTAAGAGGCAAAAATCATCATAAACTTTATAGTCGATTTTTGCCTCTTCGGCTTGTGCAAATCGGCAGATTATTGAATTGGACACTTTTCAGGATGTGACTAGCCTACCATACCTTAATCTGACGGTTTCAAGTATTTTTACCTTATCGAAATATTTTTTAAATATTTTAATCGGCTTCCCTAGACGCGCCCCTTTATATAGAAGACTTATATTGTGGTGAAAGTACTCAATAGAGTGCAAGGTAACCTCTTTTATGTTAATCTGCCGCGCTCGAGTAACTACAGAAAATCCCCTCTTGGGCTCCCCTACTATTATAATTAAAAGGAGATATTTTTAATCAATTGTGATATCGACACCAGTAACGTATTCTGGGCCAAATAAAGTAATCGATTCAAGCTGTTTTATTAGAATATGTCATATACACATTTTTTCAAGTTGATAGTGTTAAATCTATACTAATATTATAAAGATAAACAGTATGTTTGTTTGTTTGATTGCGATAATCTCAGGAACTACTAATCTGATTTGAAAAATTCTTTTTGCATTAGATAGCCCGTTTACTGAAGAAGGCTATAGACTAGGTATATATAATATAGTTTACCTATTCCATACTAACCGTTAAAACGTACCTAGGGGCGAACCCGAGCAAATCGAGAGTGAGTCGCTAGTATAAT
The DNA here is from genome assembly GCA_921882275.1 of Brenthis ino. NCBI lineage: Eukaryota > Metazoa > Arthropoda > Insecta > Lepidoptera > Nymphalidae > Brenthis > Brenthis ino. Next base: position 24,668,207 of record OV170232.1, on the reverse strand, counting down.
ACAAAATTATACAACTTATAATATATTTTTAAGATTTTTAAAGGTTATATTTTATCTCGTAATAGTACACTCGATCCAACTATATTCAACATTAGGATAAATTATGATCCAATATTGGACAGCTTAGTTCAGTTTATTTCCAAATAAGAGTAGAATTTTCTGTATCCTGTAGTATATGTCTTATCTATAACGATATTAGCAAGTTATCCCTAAACTTCATCAAGAACTTTAAGATACAAATGGATACAAAGTATATAAACAATATTACTTTCTTAGATTTACGCGAATACTTGACATTTTAAATAAAACTATCTTATCGGATTTTTTTGCGATTTATTTTAATTTTTGGTTCCCGACGTTTATGTTACATATAAACAATATTAAAAAAAAAAAAACAAAATATAAATAAAATTGTACAAAACTTTTTCTAAACAGAAAACACAATATTCCTGCAAGCAGCGGTAGACAAAAACATCCATTTAATTAAAAAGAAACTTGAAAGCACGTGCCCTCTTTATAGGAAATCCCCTGTGTTTCCTCGCAAGGTAATGACAAACAGTTATATCGCGTGAACACCAAAATTCTGCGAGTTATAAACATACTCATACCTGCTCATTATTGTAAAAAACATGTGTATTTTATGTTAAATATTAATATGTTAGATGTTAAATGTATATTTATTCTAAGTTATGCATTTTAAAACTTAAAGGGCAGAGAATATTACAGGCTTTTTAATAAATTTTTTGTATAAAAAATATATATTTATTTTATAAAAAAATATTGTACAAATACTACCTAGATTTTTTTCAACATCAAAAATTAATATTCAATCTAATATTATCATGTTAAATCTATAGATTCAATATGATAATATTAGATACTTATTTTTTTTTTTTTTTTTTTATACCACGTCGGTGGCAATCAGGCATGCGGCACGCCTGATGGTAAGCGGTTACCGCAGCCTATGGACGCCTGCAACACCTTGGGCATCACATGCGCGTTGCCGACCCTTTAAAAACCTATTTACTCCCCTTTTGAAGGACCCCATACTGTAGCCCTCTGGGAAAACCTCGGCAGGGAGTTCATTCCACAGCGAGATGGTCCGTGGGAGAAAGTTCCTCTGAAACCGAACTGTACGGGACCATTTGGGCTGCAATGTGTGAGCATGAACTCGCTGTCGATGGCGAGCGGTGCGGTGATAGAAAGTGGCCGTGGGCATCATTTCGAACAATTCTTCGGAACACAACCCATTGTACAAACGATAGAGCACACATAGGGACGCAAAATCTCTTCTTAGACTTAGGGGCTCTATATCGCTTGTGAGTATTGGATCGTCGACAATTCTCACAGCTCTCCTCTGAACCGAGTCAAAAGGCCCAAGCTGGTATGCCGGTGCTCCCGCCCACAGATGCGAGCAGTACTCCATATGGGGACGGACTTGCGATTTATATAAAAGCAGTCTTTGTCCCGGCGTGAAGTACCGCTTCGCTCTATTAAGCACACCTAGCTTTTTGGATGCCAGCTTGACCTTGTCTTCCAGGTGACTTCGGAACTGGACGTCGCTGGATATGTCGACACCAAGAATACCAATACTGTTGGAGATGGTTAGGGGTGTGTCCTGGAATTGAGGGGCCACAGTAAATGGGGTTTTCTTATTCTTTCTTATTATCTATACTAATATTATAAAGAGGTAAAGTTTGTGAGTTTGTGACGTTGTAGGGGGTGAAGGTCAAGCTAGGGACGAACCCAAGCTAAGCGAGGGTGAGTCGCTAGTAACATATATAAATAGGAGAAGACAAACCAGCTGTTCTATTTAAATCTGTTTGTCAACGATTTTTGTTTAGTATCGAAGAGTTTTAGTGTTGTCAATTCTTTTTTATATATGTAGGTAGACTGGTAAAATCTATTTATATGTATATGTTTTCCTTAAAATTTTCAACAATGATTATAATCGAATTTCGAAATCCGAACGAATACTAGCCAAAATAATAGTCTCAATTGGGTTTTTGTGCCAGTTATTTCCATAATTGAGATAAATTCTTACATTTGTAAGTCAATGAGATTTCGTGAACAAATGTGTGAGAATATTGGTCAGCATTCTACACAGCAGATATTGTTAATTATAAGTTTTCGTATTCAAAAGAGTGTTGATATATAACTTTCAGAAAGCAATTAATCCGTATTGATATTACAAATGTGAAAGTTTGTGAGTATGGATGTTTGTTACTCTTTCACGCCAGAACTGCTGAATGGATCTGGATGAAATTTGACACAGAGATAGAGTATAGTCTGGAATAACACGGCTACTTTTATCCCGGAAAAATACGTGGTTCCCGTGGGATAGGTTGTTTTTGTATTCCTTAAACCCCTTCTTTCCTGTAAACCGAGCGAAGCGAGGGTGAGCCGATAGTTTAAAATAAAGGTTAGAAGTTATATGAGTAAGGTAGATAGCAATAAAATATAAAAGTAGGTATCCTTATTCCATCAAAAGCTAACTATATTTTTTACTTGTTCTTGCAGGTTTTATTTTATGCCACTACTAATACATGAGTTTTTGAATGTTGGTGTTAAACTCTGTGCTTTGATTTGAAGTTTTCAATAATATTTTATGGTTAATACAATCATTCGTCTGAAATAAGAATCGAGCTCTTCGTCACCCTAACAATCATCATGCTACACTACGACTCTCTTATAAATATTTCCTTATTATAATATCTCTTATATATTCTTTATTGCACAATAACAAAATAATATAAACAATATAGGGACCAATGAGGACAAAGACGGAATTATCTTTAAAAGAGATCTCTTTTTGTTTTCCTTTCCTCAATACATTTTGTGTTTAATGAGTTCATACAAAATTTCTGTAAAAAAAAACACTTTTAAAACCTCATTCAAATTTCTACGAATACTAAAAAAATAAGCAAATTGCTTGACTATCTGAATTGAAACGCTTACAAAATTACAGCCTTTTATTATGTAGATTATTATGGCAACTCGCATTGATATAAGGCATGTGGAACGTTAAAAGGAATGAAATAAAAATACCTAAATATTAAAATTATCATACATAATAAGTACCCTCTATCATTTTTCAGGCCGACCCGAGCGTTCGTTGACAGGTTGTTTAGATAAAGATATCGTATAATAAAGCCAGCTAAAGTAAAGACGAGGGTTTATTAAATTTAAAATTGGTTACCTCAAGGGTTTTTTGCTGTATCACATATATTCTTTTATTTATAGTGTACGTTTATCAGAAGCTATTGTGGAAAATTTACAAAATACGAGTCCTTTGGCCGTCATTCACAGGTTTTGGGTAGTTACAATTTAGTTGTTGCATAAATGAATTTGTATATTGTATACGTAGTATGCAATTCTATTAATTAAATAGCGTGTATTATATTCGAATGAATTTCCTACGTGCCGGGGAAGGCACCGTCGAATTTGATTAAGCCACCTTTCTTCTATCTCTTGCCATAATATATTAAAACTTTTTTTGCTGGTATTAAAATTAGTTAATGACTTTTTCTCCTCTATCAATGAAAAAAAATAAGTCATTTTAGTGAAAACCAGTTAAACCAAATCAAGAGGTATAAGAAGGCGGATAAAAAAATTAATAATAATTTGAACTTAAGTATTGTACACGTTAAGTTTTTAACGAAATTAACATTATATGCATAGAATATAGGCATTTCAATCTATACATATAATAAATTTCCAACTGAATAAAATCTGTATATCAAATATTTTTTTGAACATCTTATTGAAATAGTCATTATTATCGATGGATAGACTGAATCTATAGTTTTTTGATTTTTTGTCTGTCTGAGAACGCATCACGAGAAAACCACAGGACAGATTTTGATAAAAATTTAGAATGATAATAGCTAGTTATACGGTTCAACATATGGGATACTTTTTACTGCAGGAAAATATCTCACCTCTGAGGAATCTCTACTAACCGATGAACGTAGCGTAGAGATGATCCCGAGCGGAGTGACGATGAGTCGCTAGTTCTTTAATATAATATTTAATTCTACTAACAGTTATGCAAAATAGTGCATATTGAAATATCAATGACAACTTGACTTGTGCAGTTATTTGCTTATATTACAGATAGCGTTACAGATATATCTTGTTTCAGTTCTTCAGTACAGATAAGTAAACTAGAGGGTTAAACAATGTACATACTACATTATATGAGTAAAATATAAACATGCACACGTCATCAGCTGTTATATACGAATATACGAGCTTAAAACTTGATTGAAGAGTTTTTTTTATATCAAATAATTAAAGAAAACAAATAAATTTACAATCCAAATAATATGTGAACTTGTCCTTAATTAATTTTAATTAAATTTACGCAAAATGATTATAATAAAATAATTTATTTTAGAAAATATATTACAACTTCAAATTTCCATAGTAAAGTTATATCTTATGTTTAGAATCATTATTATGAAATGTGGCCACCATTTTCATTAATTATGACTTTTATAAGTTAATTTCAGAGTACTAAGTATGACTTCTAAGCCATATTATAAATTTATTTAGCTGCGTAGAAGAGTAACAACCCTATTAGGATTTGCTATTGTTTCTTTATGCAACAAAAACTTTCTTTTTGTTTTATAACTCGGAAAGACAAGGACTGAATAAAACAAAATTCACAGTCACCAAATAATCTGAATATAAAAGGCAAGATTTCATAAAAACCCATAAGCGTCAAACCATTTTTCACAAAGATCTGACTCGATGGAGCTGCGGTTTCACCAAAAACGCTTAGAGAGAGCTTTTTTCTTATCTTTTTAACAAAACTCAGCCGCGAAAGGTAAAACGACTTCCCTATTATTTAGATGACGTCAAAAAGCTTTCGATGTTTACTCTTTTAACTTTACCGTTACTTGGATTTGTAACGATGAGAATATTAGCCTTGGCTTTTGAGCGTCATTTCATTTCTTATTTAACACCGTGCTTATTGATTTTTCATTTAGTTTGACGCGCTTTCAATATGAAATAATTCTTTGTCTCGTTATTTATTTGACCAAACGACCAATTGGTCGAAAGTGTTGTTTTTACAGAATTATTGACTTTCAAATGTCAATTCTATTGGTATAGAATAGTCTACATGTTATGGGCGAAGTCATTTGTGCTAAACACGCTTTAAAGTCATTAACAAAAGTATTGAATTGCCATAAAATAGACATTGTACTTTAAAAAAGCCTAGAAATATATTTAATGTTTATAAATCTTAGAAATAAAGCTTTGTTTATAAAATAGATGAAATAACTCTGTAAAGTACAACCAGTATTGGTATTGAGCAAATAAGTACTTAGGGGATGAATTGTTAGCCTTTCAGTACAAAAATTTACTACGTAAAATATACATACATATATTATTATATGCATTTAATTACATACCTGAAACGACGAGAGTTCAGCAACAAAGCAGACTATCATGGACAGTGTTATTTCACTGCATCAGCTACACCTATAAACGGGTCGGCGATGTCGTCGACAGGGCATATTCTGTTTAAGACGTTGAGTGAATAGTTGCATGAATCCAAAGTCCTTAAACCCCCGACAATCTCAGCTATCAATGTAAGCCGCACTTCACTCACACATTATATGAACACTTTGAACTTCGTCACTTTATAATTGCTTTCATTACTTAATATTAATATTAACTACTTTTAAACACTAAATAAATACGATTGAAGAAAACAATAAGATATTTAAATAGAAGATACGACGGAAGGTGATATAAAATTCACCCTTTTGGTTTTAACTGTCGCCGTACTTTAGGTGCCGACGCGTGTGATCCTACGTTGATGGCGGTTGAAAGACGAGAATCGATCAGGGGAGGAAAATCCGCTATAAACCAAAAGCCACTTCTCGTATATTCACAATGTGCTGAAATTATTTAACACAACAGATTAAACTCCACACACTTCGAAGTCAGGATTACTTGAATTTAAAATTTTAATCCTCTTAAGGATTTTGCCTTAATTTGTCATAATAATATTTTTAAACTTAAAAACGTATCTACCTCTATTTTTTATATTTTGCTACTAAAACTTGTTATATCTAATCGTTAATTAAAACAGATTTGTACCAACAAATACTAATTTTTATCCACAAAATTATAATTTTATTTCCTGGAATAAAAGATAGAAATAATACAAAATTCCAGCTTTCAGTCGAAAACTATTTTAGGAACTTTAATTATCACCAATATCTAAAAAGCTTGGTACACGTCTACTCAAATGATAATTATCTTAAATATGAAAAAACAAAAAGCTCTCGCAGAGTAGCGGATGAAAATTTATATGAAAATTCCATTACTTCCTTATTTGCTTTCTTCCCTTACAAGTCTACTGTACGAATCTCAATCTACATGATTAGCATGACTCGCTTTTTTATTTATTTGTTTATGTTTTATTGAATGCATAAATAAATATCCAAATGTCTTGTAGTAGATACGGCCTTTCGAGATTATGGTTCATATGACTACCATTTACTCAGGAACTAAACTAAATGAGTAATTTTATATTATTTTATGAATTAACTAGTGACTCACCCTCGCTCCGCTCGGGTTCGTCCTAAGTGAAAATTTAGTTTGTATGTATTTTTAATGCCGAATTATAAAAAAATTAAAACAAAATATTTTGTCCAAAAAATGAAAAAAATTTTTTTGAGGTGGACCAACCTTATCACTTAGGGGTATGAAAAATAATTTACTTCCTATGCTCAGACGTACTGGTGTGTATACACACAAAATTTTATAAGAATCGGTCAAGCCGTTTCGGAGGAGTTTTGTTACATACACGACACAAGATTTTTATATATTAGATAGTCTACAACAGAAATATTTTACAATTTGATTCCACAATATTTCAATAGTTAATAATTGAATTGTATATTAAAAACGTTAGTTGGACAATTCATGTCGAAAATGTCTTAAACTGAAATGCAATCAATCAGTTACACTAATTATGATTTATTATAACAATTTCGCCAGTAAATTTACTATTTACAATCAATTTGGAAGTGCTATCATTCTTAGTTTCAATTAAATTTGCGAAACAAAAGTAATTTCCTGGATAGTCTTGGAAATGAATTTTCAGGAAAAAAATATAACACTAAAAATCTATAGCAAATAAAAAACAATGTAAAATGCCAGTTAAAAATCTACTATCGATCCATTTCAAGAAAATATTTTTCCTGTCTTTACACCAACTTTGTGCTGGTGTAAAGCAAGTAAAAATATTTTCTTTCCAATTCACTGAATTTAATTTGCTAATATTGTAACAACTTTCACAAAGTAAAGTTATAGCGTAAATATTATATACTTTGCCAAAGGTAAACTTTCTGTTGCTTCCAAAACTCGTTTCTTTGGAACATGAACTTAATATTAATTATATTCTTGGTCGAAGTATGCAATATCTCATATCAGAATCAATTTACTCGATTCCCAGGGCATTAGCCATAGCCTCTGCGGTACACCGAATAGCAAGACAGTGGCTAATTAAATGGACATGTTTTAGACTGGCTCACTTGAAATAGTATAAATAAATGTATATTTTATATTTAAAAAAATGTTAAAATCATAATGATACAGTGGAAAACCTTACTTTTTTTTAAATATTGAAGACTAATTCAAATATCTATACTAATATTATAAAAAGGTAAACTTTGGGAGTTTGTGAGGTTGTAGGGGGTAATCTCTGGATCTACTGAACCAATATAAATGAAATTTGGTAAGAAGATAGTTTGATACCCTGGAAAGGATATAAGATACTTTTTATCTCGGAAATCATCCCTTAACGGGGTCAAAATGGGGATGAGACTTTGTTTGGGGAATCAACCTAGGGACGAACCCGAGCGAAGACGAACCGAGGGTGAGTCGCTAGTTTTAAAATAATTTAATATAACGATGTTGCAACAAATATATAATCGTCAATTAAATATCTACCCAACTATTCCAATAAAGGCGAATTTGATAATGAAAATCTCGATTCACATGATGTGCATGCGTGCGTAAAATACTTTAAGCGCCATCGGTCAAATTAAATTTATATTTCATTAATAGTTCAGTGAATATTATCGTATGATTTCGAAACAGATTCTACATTATCTTATTTACGTTTTATATTTTACTAACAAAACTGGCGGCTTCGCTCGCGCTAAAACTACAAAAAAGACTGATAAGGTAGTTTCATACAAATTTTCATCCTCTATTTTACTCCCTTATATGATGAATTTCGAAAAATGCTAAAACACGTATTTATTAAATTTATTGAAGAGCATTAATACCAAGTTTCAAGTAATTCTGATCAAAAAAAATGTTTTGGATTAGATTATAAAGTGTTTTCCCGGGGGAATTAGGTAAACTCCTGCGGTAAAAAGTAGCCTATATCACTCTCCAGCCCTCCAACTATCTCCACACAAAAGATCACGCCAATCTGTCACTCCGTTTCGACGTGAAATAAGGACAAACAAACAAATAAACAAACACACAAACAAACAAACAAAATACACTTTCACATTTATAACATTAAGTATGGATTTGGGTAGTATTATGTTAAATGAAACAGGAAGCTGAACACCTTGTATCTTTACAACTAGTAATATTATGACTGCGAAAATGGGCTCTTTCGTTTGTTTGCTTATCAGCCCTTTACAAAGCGACAGAACAAAGAGCTGGCCTAATCTACATTATTATAAAGAGGTAATATTTGTAAATTTGGTTGGGAATATCCGAAATTACCAACCCGATTTCGTAAATTTTCCATTAATATTGAGAATACGCCTTCAAAATAGACAAAGTCTCGTTAATATGCATTATATTTTCCGTTAAAATAAAAAGGTATTTTCAGGAGGCCAATTTTGCACCGTAAGTCAATTGGAAAAAAGAATATAAATCATGACTAACGCGCAAAGTTATATCTGACTGCTAGTTATAGAATAAAGAAAGTTAGTAGTATTATAAGAAGAGATGCAATTTTTTGCTGGTTTCTCTATTTTTTCTGTATTTTGTAGGCACACTGCAAGCAATCGTCATAGACTGTGAGTGACGTGTAAGAAGTATTACATCTTATAATATTAAATTACCAATTCTTTTATATATATAAAATTTAGTTCATCTCGGAGACGGTTCTACCGATTTGAATCATAATTTAGATTTAGATAAGGTTTTGCTTTTTTAGTTTATCTATGTATATAGGTAGGTGTTTTTATGAAAAAAAAATGTATTTTTTATATCTTTTCCGAAAAATCGCCGAGCGTTATTTGATCGCACGGGTACTACAATATTATATTAAAGTACATAGTTAAACAGAGTAATTATTACATTTATAATTCACAATATTACTAATGTTACTGAAGAGCACGTACACAAGTCAAACAAATTTCTCTATGCTTCATTCAGTTTGCTTACCCCAGATTGATGGCGCCACGCTTTCATTAACCTGACAAGTCAATATTATAACAGACGTGATGTGAGATATTAATGTACTTGTTGAAGTAGTAATATAACATGATTATTTAAATGAACTACTGATAAAATTAATAAATTAAAATTTAAAAAGATTAAATAGTGATATATATTAAGGTATATGATATATTTGTGAAGAAATATCAGAAATTTATTAAATTTTAGTTTATGAAGATGCATTTGTAACTTATGTATACAATAGTTCAAAGTTACACCTCTGCATAGCGTTCTCGTTTTATTGTAGCTATTCAAGATTCGGTGCAGACTAGCCGGCGTCGGCCCCCGGTCGATGTACGGCACAACATTAAGAGCATTCCCTACTCTTCTTGAAAATTGGAAAATATTTTCTTTTATCCCTCCAATCGATACCAAGTATTTATTTGTTATTTTTAATCTACTAAATGATATAATGTATAGATTTAGAATATTCCACCTGTCAATAATTAAGTTATTAAACTTCAATTTGAAAAACTATTTTTATTTCTGACGGTCATTATAATTATATTTTTTTAAAGTTCTTTGAAGTTAGCGCATTGTATTGTAGCTTAATTACACTTAGGAGAATTATTAAGTTATAAATTAAAAAGTAATACAGAAAATATCAAATTTATCATTATATTGGGTGTAATTTTGATTTCATTCTGACCTGGAGTATCCATACTTAATACTTAATAATATTATAAATGTGAAAGTGTGTTTGTATGTTTATTTGTTTGTTTTTCCTTCCTTCACGTCGAAACAGTTTGACAAATTGGCGTGATTTTTTGTGTGGAGATAGTTGGAGGGCTGGAGAGTTACATAGGCTACTTTACAGCGAGAGATTATATATGTAATTGCCATAGAAAAACACGCTATAATACAACCTCCAACAACTCATTATATCTTTGTATATGTTGCCTGCCTATTCCATACTAACCGTTAAAACGTACCTAGGGACGAACCCGAGTGAAGCGAGGCTGAGCCCCTGGTTTTAATAATTATTTTTTCTATTTGCCTTTATTTTAAAGTTCGTTATAAAAAATATTGCAATGAAAAAGTTGTTTTATTTGCGTACAATTTCTTCAGATATCTTGATAATTATACATGTATGAGTATATTCAAAAGAAAAATAGAAGAAGTCGAGATCATCCGGCCTTGGCAGTTTTGATTCTCTGCGCAATGAAAGCTTTAAAACTACGTACAAGTCTTTTCGGAAAATGTACCGTATACGAATTGAGCCGAGCTTATTTTATTCTATACCGAATTTTTTCTTCAAATGAAATATTCAGAACCATACCTCTGCCATAAAGTTCATATTCAAGTTAAAACAAAGACGTTGAAATAATTGGAACGTGGAAAAATAGATTAGGAAAATAAGTAACTCGATATTTTTTTGTTTGATCGTTGGTATCATTAACGTGCTGTGACGACAATTTATCGTCAGTGTAATCTAATTTTCTATTCAACTCTAAATAGCTACCTTTCGGATAGCCAATAGAACGGTAAATGCTTCTGTTGTTAATAAATATGAAATATATATTTTGTGTAGTTAGACAGTAATGGAAATAATCGATTTTATACAAAAAAAAAACTTTTAAATAAAACTATCTTTTCGGATTTTTCCATCACTTCAAAAAAACGCCCATAGTTCGTATAATAATAATTAAAATGTAATTACAACTTCTATAGGAAGTTTAACTGTTGACCTACAAATTTCATTTTATATAAAGCTGTCAAAGAGCATTAATTTTTAAGCACTCGCTCATTTATTTTTAGAACACAGCACAAATGAAAGTCCGAGTAAATTGTTTTTAACGTAATTCGTTGTTAGTTTGAAGTAAAAATATTTTAATATAAAATTTTAAGGGAACGGATATTAAGAGTTTAAAGAATTGTATGGTAATCTTAGTTATATGATTTTTCATCTAGATTAACTAATAATATCAATCATTATAAGAAAAATATGATACTAATCAATTAACAACTAAAACCTTATTATTCTCTAAGCTATAATTTTTATATTTATATTTTTTTTCGATATATTTTATTTATATAGAAATATTTTATTTGACTTTTATCTCAAAGCTAGTTTTAAAAAAGGCCTTCAAATTAAAGAAATGTTTTGACATAACATTAAATCGGAGCCTAAGTTAATTTCGCCGAGAAATTATTTTCAATAACATCAAAGCCATGTTTGCTTTATATGTAAAATACTTATTAAATATATATATATACACTTAGACCTTGCAAGTTAGGAACTCTACAATAACAATTTCCTTAAAGATAAGAGAAATATTAAGTTAATAAATTCAGATTCTTTCATGTGTTGATTAAATGTTATCTATAACAAAATACACTCAAGACTAATCATCAAATTTACTATTTCTGGGCTTTCAGTATAATTCCTAGGCATTAAATTTATTGATAATATTACCTATAACAAATTGAAATATAATCTTAAAATAAAATGAATCAATTAAACACGTTACGATCTTTAACTTACTGTGCCAAAAATGAATCACAATTTTATGTAATTCGTTTTTCGTGTAGGCTGTGGCTATAAAGTCTTAGAAACTACGATTACAGGATCTATTTACGGTCACTGAAATGCGTTACGCGTTATAATTAGTACGTGGCAATTTTACAAATTGAACGAGACCAAGTCATGACTTGCCTATTTTAATATAAGTGAAAAAATTTATTATAGATCACTCTACTTTTGTGTAATGGTATATTCAATATATTAATAAAATTTACTATAAATAATTGTTTCATAAAACAAACTAACATTCGAATTGTGATGTTACATTTGTATCAATATTTAATGTTCAATGAATGAAATTCTGAAAAAAGCTCAATTTTAAATATATAAAAAGCAGTTAAATGAACTTAAGTGATAAGATTATTATTTTCTACTCAACGATGGTTTGCTTCACAGCCATTACATTTACAACTTGACATGAGAGAAGTCTATTATCGTAACCGATCCTCTTTATATGTTTAACACAATTTTCAACCTAATTTTTAAAATATATATGTATCACTGCTACTCTTTTACTGATCTCACGATAAAATTTCAACAGTTATATTTACATTTTATTTTAGAAATACACTAAGACGAGAATGGCACGTTACTATTTTTATTGGCTTCGACGATTGTGACAGCCGGCTTATCAAACATTTCATAAACGCTTGTCCATATTTATTGCTATTATAAACAAGTCATTTTGCGCTGAAATTGGTACGTTGTTGGATTATAAAGTGACATTTCGAAGGATTTTACTCAGAGTCTATGTACAAAGCGGGGTGCAAACGCAACACTGCCCCCTTTCGCGGCGAGGTTTCAACTGAATCACCCTCGACTCGATGCCTCCGCCCAGCATAGAGCGCTTGCTCAACCGTTTGCTGAATTCAAAATCAAACGTACCTCCTTACAATAGGGTCTTATTTAACTCAGTTTTTCCAACGCGATGAAGAAGATTCATGCTTCGGTCTCTCTAAGCGGCCAATACGCATGTCCACGACATTGTATATTGTATATAATCTCGTATAGAGGGCATAGTTTCCTTATACATTTAGATTTTCTAGAGTTCAAGGACTTTTCTGTGTAAGTTAAAGTTCCTAGCAAAGGATACAATTTAAGTTAAAATTAATTTTACCCGAATATTTTATTCCAAAATCTTTAATTGGGGTAAGTAATTATTCATTTTGCAGGATTAGGACGTCAAGTTGGAGATATTATATTTCTTCAATTTGCTCGTTTTGAAAGTCGTTGGCCTTTTGCTCTAAATACGGTTTAGTTTGAGGTGGCCCTAGACCTTTAACAGCTTGCGTGTATGCATAGATTGAGGATTTATTTTAAAAAATGTTTTACAGTTTATTTAGTTATGTGAAGTGTTGATGGAATTATACGTTTATGCTGTAATTATTCTTTTTTTATTCATATAAAAAAATGTAATTTAATATTAATTTTACGTATCCCTCCACGACCGCGGACTCGCCGGCGTTACAGTTAACAATAGATTTCTTAGAAATTTACCTGGAGGTGTTAAAGTAATGTCAATAGATAATAAAAGTGAGTTTATTAAGAAATATACCTCAGTATTATTTATGTGAAACTTCGGTGTATTTGCTATAGTACCTACATACATTATCTATAATAATATTATATTTAATACTGTAATAGAAATAAAAATAATCGCTGTATCTTATAAGTTCAATAAGTACTAAGCAATTAATATTAATTATATTTTTAAGCTAAGTAAGCTAAATAATAAGCTGAAAATAGTGAGTTAAAATCAAGTATGATTGTTGCAAAATGAATGTCATAATGATATTTTTAAATCAGCGAGCAAGGGCTCTCTGAAACTGGCATTGGAACCTCACAAACCCTAAATATTTTTTTCAATTTCCACGAGTACCTCTTCCTATATTTCTACGAAAAAATACCGTGTAAAAGATGGGCAAGTGAACAGACCAACAAGCACGTATTATTCATAAGGATTGATTTACATAACAGTAAAAGTTTACGTTACACGCATCAAGGCCGCGTCAAAGAGGGTCAATCCGATTGTGTAGATAAAAATCGATGTAAGCGAGTTAATTCAAGTAACAAATCTGAATAATATTATTGAAACCAAACAGATGTTAATTTTTTTTTCCGTAATAAGAATATATGAATACTAGCGACTTAACTTCCCTTTATTTGGGTGCGTCTCGAGATGTCTTCTGCGTTAACAATATCAAATACAGGTAGCGACATTTCTGGTAAGATTTGTAACTAACAGTAGCGTTCATTTGTCAGGTCATATTCTATGCGTGTACAAAATTTTATCGAAATCTGTACAGATGTTTCAGTACGAAGTTTAAACATAAAAAAATTCGCGTTTACTATAATTTATTTCAAATTAAGAAATTTTTTGAAAAACATGTATTTTTAATTTTTACGTATATATTTAAATATGGGGACCAGCTTTGAAATAAATTTTTATAGGTATTAATTTTATGACGATTATAAGCAATTCTTATTACACCATAGTTAATTTTGAACATAAGCAACTCGAGCTTTTAAGTAAATCTTTTAGACAAAGATCGAGAAAAAAACTATCTTTTAACAAATTAAAGTCATTTCATTTAAAATTTTATAATATAGATAAATTTAATATAATATTAATCCATAATATCAAAAGTACAGAAAATTTTCACACAATATGGTGTACGTTTTCTTAAATAAGTTACTGTAATTTATCTATTCATCTGCGGCCTTTACCCTTGTCATTTAGTAAAGCCAACCCTGGAATTAGCTTTCATATCTCTAAGAATAACAATGACTATATTGTAAATTACATAGAAATATATGTAGATACATCATGCTCTAAATGACATAAATCTCACGTATAAGAATTATTGTTAGAGATAATATAGCTAAATTAGGTAATTTGATCATACACGTACAAGCTCATTTTGAATAGCATGTTCAAATCCTTAATAATGTAATTTACATGTGGACCGCACATCCTTCAAGGGCAGACTGGGAAATATATTCATTTCCTCCTCGCCTTGTAGATTACGCCTCAATTCAAATCTGAACACTAGCGATCGTGTATTATATAAAAAGTTATTTTTATTATCTCTTCTGAACATCCCTTTTTGTGGAATACATCATTTACTTATAAAAGTCAAAGATGATGAATAGCAGTTGACATTTACACTGCGGAAAATCTTCCAAACGTTTTAAATAAAACCATCTTTTCGGATTTCTTCGCGGATTTTATTTAAATTTTTGGTTGCTGACGTTTCGAATGCTTTACAGCAATCACGCTCACGGGAAAGACTGATGGTTTTATTTAATATTAGCGACACACCCTTGCTCCGCTCTTTTTCGCCCCTACTTACGTTTTAACGTTTAGTATAGATTTCTCAGAGATGAGATATTTTTCCGCAGTAAAAAGTACCCTGATAACCAGCTATCATCATACCAATTTTCTTAAAAATCCCTCCAGTAGTTTTTTCGTGATGCGATCACAGACAGACGGACAAACAGACAAAAATTGTAAAAACTATAGACGCCGCCTCTGTATCGTATATATAATAAGATTTTCCAAAAAAAATTTAATGTACAGATTCGGCTTTGTTACAATTTTATTATATGTATTGAAAATATATAGATGTCAAATAATAATATAATAATATAATAATATTGGCGTAAATCTAAGAAAGTATCACTTTGAAACGTTTTTAGTTTTTGCCATCTGTAGTACGAATTGTACTCGTATATATGTAGTTGAAATGGACCACGTTGTAGAAGAACTTCAATCGTATTGAATTTGAAATCGAGATAAAGTTTTTAATTGAACATTTTCTTCATTAAATCTACTTCAATTGATATAAGTATTTATTTATAATCAGTTTCAAAAAACGAGAGTCACTTAATTAAATTGTATTTTTTTTTCTGTAGGTCTCGGTATATCTACGCTACGTGTAAATGAATTTTCTAATTTATTTGATAACTAGTTTCGTATTTACGCTTCGCTCTGGTGCGTCTTTAGATGTTCCTGTATTTATCACTAGCAGTATATATATATATATATATATATATATATATATATATATATATATATATATACTGCTAGTGATAAATACAGCATAGCATATTATACCAGTAGTGTCACCTTCTGGCACATTTTATTACAATTTCAATGTATTACACCAGGTCATTCCTATAAATAGATGATTTCCTCTTGAATAATTTCGGCCACGGCAGCCAATCTCAATGAGACTAGCCATCTGTACGTAGATTTTATAGTGTACGTGCAGACACAAGTGCACTCTCTATTCCTTTTCACTCTCAAAGTTCGATAAGATGATACTTCGACACAACACAACGTAAAACCGTCGGTCCTGCATCTTAACGCTGCTCTGTGCTCTCCGAGTTACGGATGACACATCGCCAATTTCCTAACTCCGGGCCGTTACGGGGACTTTTTTACAGAGATACTCAATAACTAAACTTGGCCCGACCCGGGATTTGAACCCAGGACAAGTAGATCACCTAGGCAGTGAATAGAACAGTGACGGTAGGGTTAATTTTAAAGTAATATTGAAGTCAATGTACCTTTTTGGTAATTAAAAATTATGTTATAAATTGCCAGTATTATAAGTTAAAATAGCATTTACATAATATTTCATGAGGATCCAAAATATTCGTTTACGCCAAATTAGTACCGCAAGCTACACCTTACACTGAATTATTTGCTGCTTCCTTAATATGTGATACGTGCGTGTTTCATATCGAAGTGACAAATTGACTTTTGTAACGACACGCATGAGCTGCTAGTATGAGTGACGTCATATTTTTCATTTCTGAAAAAATATATATGAAACCTGCTTTCTTACAACATGGTAATATTATTAAATAAAACTATCTTTTCGGATTATTTCGCGGATTTATTTTGATTTTTGGTTCCCGACGTTTCGAATGCTTTACAGCATCCATGGTCACGGGAGAGACTGAGGTGTTACATGTCTTAAAGATATAGTTGTTACAGACAGCCTACCCACAATTAACAAAATGAAAATTGCACCAATTACATTACAATATTTTTAACTTTAAACATTTTTTATAACTTTAATTATAATTGAATATGGAAAATTATTTATTTAATTTTTGCTATTATTTTTATAATTATTACAATTTTAAAAATATTAATTAGTAATCTATATTTAGTGTTGCCATTATTATATTTATAACTATAAATAAAAATATAAAAATATAGTATTAATTATTAAAGCCATATAATTGTTCTATGTGTAATTTAAAAAAGTTAAAATTAATTACGGATAATCATTTTAATTTAGTTTGCTATTATTTAAAAACAACTTACTAAGCAACACTATTAATATATACTTTTACAAATGAAAAATATTAATCTGATAAGCTGTCATTTTGATCTACACAGTATGAACTTACTACATCTGCCTGTCTGTTATTTTTATATTTATTATTTGATTTTATTATATTAATAACAGGATCCCATGACGATGGTAGTACCCAGCCATCTTCCCTATTGAAATTTGGATGTTTTTTAATTTCTATGGCTTCTCGAATCATTCTAGGGCGATATCGGTTTTCTTTCGCCAGGATTTGAGGTCTATCGAAACGAATATAATGGCTTGGGCGGTCCTGGCTATGTTTGCAGACAGCAGATGTTGTATTGCGACGGTGCTTCACATCAGCTATGTGTTCTTTGACCCGGGTTCTAATGGATCGCTTTGTTTGTCCAATGTAAGAGAGCCCACAATCACAATCAAGCTTGTAGACTCCTGCATCTTGTAGAGGGATGTGGCACTTGACAGGTGGTAAGAACTGACTAATTTTCTTTGGCGGCTTGAAGTAAGTTTTAATTGAAGCTCGCTTTAGAATGTAGCCAATCTTGTCAGTGACTCCTTTCATGTACGGCAAGACTGCAGGGACGCGCTCGACTGTGGCTGGTTTCACTCGGTCACTGTGACGCAGGCGCGGCACTTGCAGCTTGTTGTCACGCAGAACTTGCTTGACATGTTGCAGTTCTCCGGCCAGGTGTTGCTCGTCACAGATCCCGCGCGCTCTCTGAAACAGAGATTTTCCCACGGTAGCTAACTGTGAAGGATGGTGGTGAGATTCACCGTTCAGGTACCTATCAGTATGGGTCTTCTTTCTATACACAGTATGACTCAAGGTGTTATCTGGGTTACGTTTAACTAATACATCTAGGAAAGCTAAGGTTTTGTCCGATTCTAATTCCATTGTAAATTGAATTTTAGGATTTATAGAATTAAGGTGTTCTAAAAATACAGTTATTTTATCAGATGGTAATATTGTAAAAGTGTCATCTACATACCGCTTGTAGAAACGAGGGGTCACGGGTGATGTGTTCAGAGCAGTCTCCTCGAAGTCCTCCATGAAGATGTCGGCTACGACGGGGGAGACTGGCGAACCCATTGCCACTCCATCCACTTGCCTGTAGAATTCACCATTCCACAGTAGATAGCCGGATGTTAGGCAGTGTTTTAAAAGTTCAATGTATTCTATTGACATGTTGTGATCTAGTAGCTTCCTAGATATTATTTCAATACAGTCTTCCACTGGTAGGCTGGTAAATAAAGACTGTACATCGAAACTAACCATTGTTTCATTGTCCATGAGTTTTAGGTGTTTCACTTCATTGACAAAATGGTAAGAGTCCTTTGTGAACGCTCTTGTTAATCCTCTGAGTGGTGAGAGTACTTTTGCTACTAGTTTAGCCAATTTGTAAGTCGGTGAGTCGATTTGACTCACAATTGGACGTAGCGGAGCGTTAGTCTTGTGTATTTTCGGAAGTCCATACAACTTAGGTGGTTTTGCACATGATGGAATAAGATTTTTAACATCAAGATTTAATGTGTCGGAGTGTTCCTTAATTAGCTTTTTAGTATTATTTAAAACGGTGGTAGTTGGATCCGTTTTAACCTTTTTGTACGTGCTCTCGTCCGACAAAAGTTGTTTTATTTTATCATTATAATCTGATGTATCCATCACAACGGTTGCATTTCCTTTGTCTGCGCGCAGAACGGTGATGTCTGACCTATTGCGTAGGTTCTTCAACGCTAAATACTCTTGTTTATTGAGATTTGGTTTGGGCCTAGTACTACGACGTAATAAAGACGAAACATCTTGACGTATGGCCTCCATATCCTCAGTTTTCATAATATTTTGGGCCAGGGCATCTTCAACTGCGCAAATAATGTTTTCATAAGGAATGCGCGTAGGCGTTACAGCAAAATTCAAACCTTTATTTAGTACCCGAATGGTAGGTTCGTCTAACGTTTGTTTTGACAGATTGACAACCTGAGGTCCGCACGAGTGTGTATCTGTGGTCGACGGGCGCGTTCCGTTATACTCTATGGCTTTCTTTTTCTTTTTGATGTTTAATTTTTCAGCGAGTTTTTGATATTTTAAAATATGTTTAATTTTGCACTGATTATATTTGGTTGTTTCACGCTTATTTAAAGTGTCAATGCAATCGTTGAAATCAGATGGTGTCAATACTGTCTTAACAATATTAGACGTCTGTTCAATGTCCCGGTCGTTTCTGCGTAGATCGCGGCGATTTTGTCGAATCACTGTCCGTAACAACTTAAAACTTGCCTGGTTTACGATCTTAGCGCTTCCTCGTATGTTCTTTTTGGAAGATATTTTCACACACGTAGGAATGAGACGATGATCACGACATCTCTTCAAGAAAGTTAACGATGTTAATAATCTTGCGCGCTTTGTCTTTAGATCTTCTAACCGGCGTATCTTGTTTGCGGTTTCCAGTCCGTACTGGTTCACATAATACTTTCTTAGATTTACGCGAATGTTTGACATTATTAAATAAAACTATCTTTTCGGATTATTTCGCGGATTTATTTCTGTGACGAGCAACACCTGGCCGGAGAACTGCAACATGTCAAGCAAGTTCTGCGTGACAACAAGCTGCAAGTGCCGCGCCTGCGTCACAGTGACCGAGTGAAACCAGCCACAGTCGAGCGCGTCCCTGCAGTCTTGCCGTACATGAAAGGAGTCACTGACAAGATTGGCTACATTCTAAAGCGAGCTTCAATTAAAACTTACTTCAAGCCGCCAAAGAAAATTAGTCAGTTCTTACCACCTGTCAAGTGCCACATCCCTCTACAAGATGCAGGAGTCTACAAGCTTGATTGTGATTGTGGGCTCTCTTACATTGGACAAACAAAGCGATCCATTAGAACCCGGGTCAAAGAACACATAGCTGATGTGAAGCACCGTCGCAATACAACATCTGCTGTCTGCAAACATAGCCAGGACCGCCCAAGCCATTATATTCGTTTCGATAGACCTCAAATCCTGGCGAAAGAAAACCGATATCGCCCTAGAATGATTCGAGAAGCCATAGAAATTAAAAAACATCCAAATTTCAATAGGGAAGATGGCTGGGTACTACCATCGTCATGGGATCCTGTTATTAATATAATAAAATCAAATAATAAATATAAAAATAACAGACAGGCAGATGTAGTAAGTTCATACTGTGTAGATCAAAATGACAGCTTATCAGATTAATATTTTTCATTTGTAAAAGTATATATTAATAGTGTTGCTTAGTAAGTTGTTTTTAAATAATAGCAAACTAAATTAAAATGATTATCCGTAATTAATTTTAACTTTTTTAAATTACACATAGAACAATTATATGGCTTTAATAATTAATACTATATTTTTATATTTTTATTTATAGTTATAAATATAATAATGGCAACACTAAATATAGATTACTAATTAATATTTTTAAAATTGTAATAATTATAAAAATAATAGCAAAAATTAAATAAATAATTTTCCATATTCAATTATAATTAAAGTTATAAAAAATGTTTAAAGTTAAAAATATTGTAATGTAATTGGTGCAATTTTCATTTTGTTAATTGTGGGTAGGCTGTCTGTAACAACTATATCTTTAAGACATGTAACACCTCAGTCTCTCCCGTGACCATGGATGCTGTAAAGCATTCGAAACGTCGGGAACCAAAAATCAAAATAAATCCGCGAAATAATCCGAAAAGATAGTTTTATTTAATAATGTCAAACATTCGCGTAAATCTAAGAAAGTATTAACATGGTAATATATGTCATGTTACATTTTGTAAGTTCCTTGCAAATATTTGAATAATATTGTCTGGAGTCAAGCAAAATTTCCACAAAATCTATTTTTTATTTTGTTGTATTATCCATTCATAATAGGTTCTAATGATATACCCTCGCTTCACTAGGGCGCTTATCAAGTTCCAAAACAGTAACTTATTTGGGTACTTTAACATTTATTCAAATTAGTTTTGCTTAGTTGCAACAAACATACATACAAACAAGCTAGCTTAGAGTATTCCGGTATGAATTATATAAGAAAAACTGATGTTGATCTAGCGCAAGAATCTGCAAAATTAAATAAAAAATAATGTTTTTACAAATTTTTCCAAGAATCCTTTCATTCATTCATCATTTGTAATAAATCAAAAATGTTAACATACAAAGTGGCTCGTTACACAAAAATATACTCAAAATACCCTTTGATAGTAGTCTGGCAGTCTTTATAATTTTAATAGACCGTATTAGAGTTGTCTCATTACTCAGGCATGATTGCACGATAGAGCACGCATTGTACTGTTCCCTTTGTCATCGTATTCCATTTTATACTGTACAGGAGTTATTAAGTCTTTGTTCTCTATTATAAATGTATATCTTATTTGAAACAAACTAAGAAATAAACTAATTAGTATTTTCAACATACTTGGAATGATATACCTGCTGAATAGTAATTACGTAAAAATCTTTTAAGAAAATGGTGATATAAACTAAAGCTAAGATATAAGTTTTTCTCTTTCAATATTTTTTCAATTAATTATATAAATTTATTAAGAATACATATTTTTTCTACTTTGAACTTTTTGAATCACACAACTATTATAAATGCAAAAGTTTGTATATGTGTATAATTGTTCATTACTCCTTCATACTAAAACGGCGGGACGGATTTGGATATAAATAAATAGACCTGGAGTAAAAAAGAGGCTATTGACAATTATAAAAGCCAGAAAAGACATTCGTTGCTAGTATATATGAACACTAGAGGCACGCCCTCGCTTTGCTCGGGTTCGGCTCTATGAAAACAAAAACAAACCTATCCCACGGGAACCGTACAATTTTCCGGGATAAAAAGTAGCCTATGTATTATTCCAGACTATAAGTATTCTATCTTTATGCCAAATTTCATCCAGATCCGTTCAGCGGTTCTGGCGTGAAAGAGTAACAAACATCCATACTCATAAACTTTCACATTTATAATATAAATACGGATTTAACCTTATTTTTAGCTTAGCTAATATCTGGTAATATTGGCAATGTTATTTTCATAGTTGAAGGAAAACATCGTAAAAGGTATCAGAATTTCTTAGAAAGAATTCTGAGACGTGTCATGTAATCCGTCAACTCTTAAGTGGAGTGTCGCGGTAGGTTAATCTTTGGATTATTCTGAAATAAAAGGGCGATTCCTTGACAGAAGTTAATTATTCACTTTACAACATCCTTTTTTATTATCATAGCGAGTACTAAATTTACTTTATAAATATATTTGTTTCTGAAATATATATTCACAATTAAAATTAAAAAAGTAAGCCAAATCTGAGCTCAAATGCTCGTTTAAAATCGAATATTGGCGAGAATAGTTGACAGGGCTCATTGTGATTCCGGTTGCATCCGAAAAAAGAAATACCAATTTCCTTGCTTTCATTGCCATTTTATTTTAAAAATAATTTCCTACAAAACAGAATATTTTAAGTGGATAAACAAAGAAAAGCTTTTTATAAAAATCGTTATGTCCTTTATTAACTAGTTAGGTAGTTCGTACGGTCACATTGCGTATCCATTCCGATTGACATGCGATTCAGTTCCATAGTACTTTGTGATTGTATCATCATCAAAATGACAAAGGTACGAGTATGTATGTGTGTAAATTTTTTGATAAAAAAAAAACTTTAATTTAATCTTTAAATTTTAAATCAATCGGACTACGGCATGCACTTCCAAAGTGCGTTTAATTTTTCCGGAAAGACAAATAAATATACGAAAAATATAAACTAAATAAAAGTAATAATATATGTAATGCTTACATAATAGTACACTACAAATTTAATTATTTTTTACTATGCCTTTAATGTTTTTGTTTTATTTATATTTTTATGTACGTAATTTAAATAAAACCATATTAAAATCAACTCAAAAGTCAAATAATGAAACTGGTTTTGGAATCTCAAAGTCAGAAAATGGTTTTGGAAAGAAAACGTTACGTATATTTATTTGAGTCAAAAGTTCAAAAGTAATTTTACACGTAGAAAACCGCGAGCTCTGAGATTGAAATAAAAACGCAAGTCCCCAGCTTATTGCAATTATACGGAAGGAAATTGTTGACAGTTTCCGTTGCGGCGTACCAACTGACTTTACCGCAAAAAACTCCAAAATACCACTTCCGGATATCCAGTTTAATTTCGACCAGTGGTTTTAATGTCCGGTTAAACTCTGCACAAATTGATCCTAAATTTTGTTATTTAATATATGAACAACTCTATGTAAATACTCTACATATTTAGAAACTTTAAAATTCATATTAAAATTTAAATATAATGGATTAAGCTATCTACGTTTTTATTTTTCGCATTAAATTCAACGTAACTGTAAATGACAGATATGAAAAATAATTAAAAAAATGCACGCAAAGTCTCTTGAATCGCATAAAATATCAATTTATTATATTGTATTTATGACTAACGAACAAAGAGTTAAAATAAAACACATTTTAAACAAGAATATTACTTTGAGGACATATAACATCGATTTTATGTTCTATTTTTAACTGTTATAACATAGTTTTCCAATGGAAAACTTAATCGTTGTCATTAACTAAAGTGTGCAGTGTATAAAGTCACCACTTCACATTAAGAGACCCGTTTAGCGATGCTCAAAGCCTTAAAATTTTAAAGAATTGAAGCTGAAATATTACCATAATCCCCAACTACGCGAGCCAAGTATTTGTTAGCAGTATTTATATACATTTTTTTAAACGAGTGGGAATCACACATGTAGGTTTCCTCACGACGTAGAAAGTGAGTGGTTCGCGCATAAAAATATCAAAGGTACGCGACCTAGGGTTTGAACCGCCTTCACTTGATTTTCCAAGTGAACGCGTTACCACTGGGCTACCACTGCCTTTCAACTACATTTGCTCGGCGCATGGACAATTATAGATATTATAAACAATTATTTAATTAAAAAGGTATACCTAATGATATTAAAATATAATCTATGGGGGTTAACCCCATAGATTATATAATGACCCCACAACAATAGGGGTTTCAGAGTCGACATGAAGTAACCACTAAGAAAAATGTGTTAAATGGTTTTAGTAAATATTTTATATCCTTATAAAAAAAATAACGTAATCTAAAAAATAAAACGACTCACTAAAAGGTATAATAATGTTAAAACAATACCGTACAATTGATTTGGTGAATGCAAATAAGTATTTAAATTCGATTCCATAATTGGAACGCTAATAGACGGGTAAAAGCCGGGTATCCGATCTCAGTTATTCCGGTAGCTTTCAGGCTGGAATATTTAAAGACTCTTTATTTCGGTTTTAAAAATGTGCTCTACATTGTCATAACATTTCGAACAATGATACGGGAAATTCTCGTTTTTAAAAACGTTCCTTGTAAATATTTTCACTTTATGTACGAGATGATTCAACATTTCTTTTTGCTTTATAATATATGAAATATATTTTTTAATAAAGTTATTTTAAACCAAACAACTGTCAATATTGTAATTAATGATTTTCTGTCCACTTAATGGTGAGATTAAAAAAAATGTTTTATATACATGCAGGGGTGTACGTTATGTGCAATAGCTCGATAAGTCGATAGTGGAATTCTTCAATCGGTAGATATACTTTCGCTTTTAGGTTTCCACGATTCCTCTATTGTTATTATTCGGTTTAGAAGTCTCATGTAATATAACAAAACATATTAAATTATCTTAATTGTATTTTAAAAATATAATTATTCTTTATTTGTTATTAGCCACTTACTCTTCCTTACCTTACCTATCTTGTTTGGTATTTTGTGCTTATAGTATAAAATATATATGGGTACTTAGTATGTTATTTCGAATTCACTGTAGTTTAATTGATTTAAAGCGTGTTTTTTTTTGTATTTCAACACTATAATTATTCTTTATTTATTACATAAACTTATGCTGTTATAAAGCACACATTACGTGTATATTTTCAATTTCTATAAACTATTTTGGTTGGCATATAAAACTTTATTTGTATAAAGTTTTATATACCAAGCTCCTGTTAGATTTAATGGTTTTATTTATGACTTTAAAGAACATTACTAGAACGGTCATTAAATAAAGTATTCTAGTTATCGCTGCTGATTATTTGCAATAAATGTTTAGATAAGTTTTAAACGTCTCGTCTCAATGTCTTAAGTCTAGTAGCGTGCTACTTCAGGAGAGTTCATCTTATTATGAAAATAATAAATTTGTATTTATATTATTATTAATGTATTTTAAATTATATTATTATATAGAAGTAAATATCCAAATGAAACCTATCCACGTAAAATGTTATATTTACTATTTTTACAATCATTAATTATTTTGATCATTGCCATTAACATAAAACATATTAAGAATTAAAAAAAAGAAAACAATACAGAAAAAATATAAGACTATTACGAAGATTTTAAAATTTAATTTATACGTCACATACGTAGCATTACGTAGTTTTAATTTCATTTAAGTAAAATAACAAAAACATTTTGCTCACCAATAAAGATAAAACCATTGAAATAAATGAAACACGACAGGCGTTTTATTTTTAATAATAAAACCTTCTAAATTTCGAGTAAGTAAAAGCTCCAAGACCGCAGAATAAAATACCAATATTAAAAGCTTCAGTGAGTGTCGAAATAATCCTTCTATCTTGGAATACACTGGCTTGACGTGTATATACTCGTAGTAGAGTTGCTAGAATATTTTCGCGGAACGAGCTATCGACAGGCAGTCGTTTTATTAAAGCTCCACCCAAATGAAACAGTTATCCACGATGCAAAAAGCTAAAGTAATTATTATTTGTTAGAAAATAGACCTTCTTCCATCTCAATAGATGTCATTATGTCTCAAACCGGGATAAGCTTAATTCTTTGAGAACTGACTTAGCTATTCAAAAGCAAAATGTAAATAAAGTGGAATGTATTAATTGCTGTATTAAGTTCGTTCAACAATAACGAAACAGTTAATTACAATTTAAAATAACTTTTTCTAAGCATGAAAATGGATTTATTTTATTTGTTTTTAAACTATGCTTTATAAAAGCACGCCTTTGCTTCTTTTACTAATAAAAGCCAAAGGAAAAATATATATTGGCAAATATGGATAACTAAAAGTTGAGTTTTGATGTCTTAAAAATGAATATCGCAGTTATTGCTACTCATAAATACAGACGATACCTAAATATTCTAGTATCAAAATAAAAATAAATGTACTACAATTTGCTTGTATATTATACAAATTTTATATTTCCAAGTAACTCTTCCGTGGTTCGTTGTCCTAATAAGCGTCTCCAATTTTCACATTTCAGACTCAAGTACGTAACTTTATAGCATATTGATATTGCAAATACTTTAAGAAACCGTTCTTTAAAAGTATGATTTCTTAAAACTTTTCTATATTCATATACGGAAACGGATAAGCAAAAGTTTCATCTATACATAATGTAATAAAATTCTGAGTCGAATCTGCACATTAAATATTTTTTGGAAAATCTCATTGAAATAGTCACTATTATCGGTACAAAGACCGAATTTATAATTTTTAAAATTTTTGTCTTACTGTCTGTCTGGGACGCATCACGAGAAAACCACTGGACAGATTTTGATGAAATTT
This sequence comes from Brenthis ino, assembly GCA_921882275.1. NCBI lineage: Eukaryota > Metazoa > Arthropoda > Insecta > Lepidoptera > Nymphalidae > Brenthis > Brenthis ino. The sequence goes on along the minus strand of OV170232.1, from coordinate 24,641,194 downwards.
GGTATGATGATAGCTAGTTATCTGGGTCAACGTTTAGAATACTTTTTACTGTGAAAAGATATCTTATTTCTGAGAAATCTATAATACTATCCATTAAAACGTAGTAAGAGACAAACCCGAGCGGAGCGAGGGTGAATCACTAGTTACTAGAATAAAAAGGTTAAAATTTTCGTACTATTCAGATTTTATCAAAAGCGATTAAACATTAAAGTTGTATAAATTAACAAAGTCGATAGCGCTTACGATTCACATTTAGTTTTTGTTTCTCGTTTGTCGCAATTGTTTGTAGAAAAGTTTTATTCCGATGCATTTAGAGTCTTCATTAAAAATATAACAAAAGATCGGACTTCTAAGTTTGTAAACACATTTATTTTTAGCAGTTCACGTTCAAATCGATTTGTCTGCATTATTTATTCTGGGCATAAGGAAAATATTTTGCAGATTAAGTCCAAAACTCATTGAAATGTTAGAAGAAGTAAAAATTAAGGTTTTTTCTTTACTTAACCGTGTATACTAAATAAAACAATATATAATAAAATATATGGGATATAATATGTATGAGCAAAATGTATCCAACACTGTTGTACTCTAATCCCCGGTAGTGCAGACATTTATATCGACGAATGCAATTTTCTCGTCTGCGATTTTCAAGAATTGTGAAATTCTAACCTAGACGGCTTGCACACTAAGCTGAGATATTATAATATTTTATTTACATTTCAGTTCTATAGTATTCCTAATCTATATCTATACATATAATAAAATTGTAACCAAGCCGAATCTGTACATTAAATATTTTTTGGAAAATCTTATTGAAATACACATTATTATCGATACTGAGGCCAATCTATGATTTTTAGAATTTTGTCTGTCTATCTGTCTGTCTGTTACCGCATCACAGAAAAACCACTTTAGGGATTTTGATGAAATTTGGTATGGTAATAACTGTTTATTCGGGTCAACATATAGGATACTTTTTACCGCGGGAAAATATCTCATTTCTGAGAAAAAATACAAAAACTGCAATGTAAGAGTATACTAATATGTATGTAAAACCTAAGAATTTGGTTTTCGGTCATCTGAACGCGGGCGGAGCCGCGGGCAATGCTAGTATTTTAATAAATTTACCATAATTGTATCTGCTTAAACATATGAAATTATTTATAATACCATATATTTCGATACAATAAATGTTTAAAATATTAGAAATCTGCCATACATCAGTTTGTTAATTGAATATTTCAAATCAAAATTAAACTTGCCAAGCTTAATATGGACAGCATATTAAGCGTTAAAGCTGCTTAATAATTAAGTACCATTTGAATAAAATAATAAATGACTAAGTTGAACAGTGTTTCAACGAAGATTTTAATATTGCTTACTAAAATTACTAACAGTAACTATTTTCACATTTTTGCTTATTGAATTTTGAAAACCATAGAATCGTACCATATATTATATACATGGGGTTAGATCATTATATTAAAAAAAACAATAACTTCGAGTAGCTTAACCTTTAAATGCTAGTATATTGTTTATACTAACAAGTGGCGTGTCTAAGTAACATGTAGGAATAATAATTGAACTAAGTAAAAAGGGCATAATTATAAACACTGCAAGCAACACGCAATATTTGACCGTAAAAACTGGACGCTTTCTTATAGATTAACGACAAGGTACTGCACATTAAACCTAAACAATAATAACTTTATAGAAATTTAAATAATATATATTTTTTCTTAATACGAGTATAACATAAAAGTTCATATAAGAAAAGATATTACAAAAGTGAATTATAATATATAGTTTTATATGAATGAAAACCTTATAATTTTACAAGTTTACATTTTTTATTGTAAATAGTTATTTATAATTGCAAAATAATTAATAATTTTTTTTCATTAATTTTTTCTACTTAATATTTGTTTGAAAAACAAAAAAAAACAATTAAAACATAAAAATGGACTATTAAAGCTGTATTACTTTTTAAATATAAATTAATAAGCTCAAACATTACTTATTATCTAAATCCAATTAACATCATGAATAAAATTTAATTACCTTATTTTAATCGAGAATTTTCTCGATTTTTTAGTTAAATATAAAGGGATTGGTTAACTTAATAGAAGAATAAAACAATATAGATCGAATAAGAAAGAGCTATAATATTACATAATCGATCAATCGTAATTAAGCATAGATGAAAAGTTTTCCGCGTAGTGTGCGGATCGCTTTACATTACGTAACATTCGACTATTGGGAATCGATGTCGTTGGCGTGCTGTAGTCTCGACGATGGTAGCTTCACTAGCGCAAACGAATAATTAATCGGTCAACCGCCAGCGCTCTAGTTTCCAGAAAATTGGGCTACGTTTTTCCATTTTTATTCATCGTTAAACGTATATTAGATATGGACGCGCTAATCTACATAAATGAAAATGAAATATTGTTTGTTCGTATTACTTACTTGAGAACGGCTAAACTAATATGGTTAATTTCTTTTTGAATGTTATTAACAACTTGAATAAGATTTTTGCGAAGAAAAAATAATAACGTGGCCAAAGAATGGGAAATTTGGGAAAGACTGAAAGTGATTTTTATATGAAATTTGAGATTACATGCTTTATTGAACTTTGGTCAGGATAAAGTTTATTGAGTCCGCTTTTTCCGAATCGAGTTTAAAATAACAAAAATATACTAATAGCCACTTGCACTAAATTTTTAATTTAATTTAAATGTCTTAAATAAGATTAGCAAACATCGTATTATACACGTATAGACGTGTTTAAGATATTTAAATTAAGTTAACAATTATAAACCATAATGGTCCTAACTGTAAATATTTAGCAAGTGTTTGGTTTATTGCTAAAGTTTATTTTTAATAATAATTTTTGAGTTTATTAAGATTATTAAGTCCCGTTACAAGGGTCGATCTCCACCCGCACATGAATATCGACCCATATAATATGTGCCACACATGTAATATATATGTATATATGTAAGTATAAATATATACATAAAATTATGTCATGACCGATTGATTTATCAAGGCCCCGACTAAAGCTCATATTTTGACAGTATATTATTAAAAGGATATTGATAACCACTACATTAAAAATATTTTTGAAATACAACCTCTAAGGGGTTAGCTCTCTATAAAGTTTGAAGTTGAAAAATTAAATGGAAAAGAATATCTGGCAAGCTTATCTAAACTTGTAATGCTGTAATTGTGACGAGCTCTACGACCCAAATTATCAAGTAAAATTTTAAGTTTTTCAGGCAAGAATCAGATGAAACTAATAAAAAATATTTTGTTATGTTATTTAATATATACATAGTAAGTATGCCAAGGTCAACTAATGGTTACATATGAAATTTGAATCATTTCAATCATTCTGCAGGATACAACGTAGACAAAATTCAAAGTTGCAGGCGCGTTTGGAATTTTCGATAAGATATTTGTATTCAGCCCTTTTTAACGTCCCACTGCTGGGCACGGGCCTCCTTTCCATATGAGGGGATCAGGCCATAGTCCACCACGCTGGCCAAGTGCGGGTTGGCGGATAAGATATTTACTCGTACATTATTAAATCGAATGTATGGACAATTCTTAACTGCTTAAAATATATCATGGACTTAATTAAAGGAACAATCTACGCTTCTATTATGTAAAACGTATTGTTCTGGGCTATCGAGGTTAACTTTATTAACGAAATATTCACGTATTTATGTACGTATATTGTATATAAATAATCGATTTAACATGCGAGTTACATAGGAATTTTCTTAATTTATTCATTTAACCACATTTTCTCTTACGTTAGAGAGAGGAAAAATTCAGAGCCACTTCTTGTGACTCAAGTCTTCGTTGAAAAACCTAATGCTAGTTTTTTCATTTTGCTTTTCGTTATCACTATATTTGTATACAGTCAGTATGACATTCAGTAGATGGCAGTACTTATAGTAGAAATCTATTATAAATTAAAAAATATTTTTATCATCTATCAAAAAAGTACTAGATACACAATCAGTGAGAAAAAATATCCTCACTGAATGAGCGCTCATTCGAACATTTAAGCGCGCTTTTAATATTTTTTATGAAAAGAACTTTAAAGCGTTGCATTTAAGGTTCAATTTCCATTGTTGTTTATTTTACTAGAAATAGAAATAAGCTTGCTACGCCCAGATTTCGATGCCAAAAGGTGAATAAATCCTCCATGGGCCTGAGTATACGCATATATAATAAGATTCCACAAAATCTTCTAGATTTACGTCTTTAAGCATTTAAAGATAAAATTAAAAATATTTCATTAAGCAAAGTGTATACATGTCCCAACATATTTATTTATTTATTATTTCAACTAAAGTAATTACTCTAACTTAATTACTTAGGTAATTACTTAAACACAATTGGTTACGGTTAGAAGACAAATTTTGCATAGGATTGTGTATCTAGTACTTTTTGATCGACGAATTTTATAATGCATGATACGACGTGATGGGTAATCGAAAATGAATAATAATTTGTTCGAGCGTCCATTTTACTTGATTAAGTAAACACCAATTTCTTATTTTTTATTTTCAAATCTAATGTATTTATTAATGAGATAAAGATATTACTTTGTATAATAGCCTAAGAATCAAAACTTAATTATCCAAATATTTCATAGTTTATAAAAAAATAAACTTTATAATATTATCCTAACTTTATAAATAATATTATAAATGTTTCGCAATATTTGGTTTTTTTTTAATAATATAGGTATGATTTAATTTTTATTCCATCTATCACGCTTCTTAACATGTCACATTTTATATTTTATATAACAAGAATCGGCTGTAATCCTGTTTTCTTTATTAAGGACAGGGTAACGCCTGTGATTTGAAGCCAAACAAAGTTAAGAATATGTAGTATAATATTATTAAGACGTGCCTTCTTAGAATTTACATAGTATAATATGAGTAAAGATGCAATGTAATAAAACAAGACAATCTAAATCCGATAAAATTATCAGATAAATATATATATATATATATATATATATATATATATATATATATATATATATATATATATATATATATATATATATATATATATATATATATATATAATATTCGAACGTGTACGAGGAGAATGGTGAAATTTTGGGATAAATAAATGGGAAAATGAGGTAGAGACTGAAGCGATTGGTACTCTATCCTCTTCATAAATTCCGTAAAGGCTGTAAAAATATAATAATAATATAACAGTTTTTTAAAATATATATTAAAAAATTATTTAAAAAAAAATCGATTTTAAATTAATGTTTTTATATATTCAATCATTAAAAACAACAAACAGTATTAATATATAATCAATATTTACTATATAATTTTAAATATTAAAATTTTAAATAATTATATTCAAATATACAAACTAATAATAAACTTGATCTAGTTTACCTGCGTCATCTGGTTCCGAGATCCCGTACAGGCCTAAAACAAATTTCAAATTTTTCTTTTATAAATTTTGGGACAGATATTAATTTTTTTGCTTCTGTCAACTAAAAAAATATATACAAAGGAAAAATATGCAAGAAATTAATAAAAGTATTATCCGTTTTCTTTTGTTTTGCGATTGTTATAAATAAATAATAATTAATTTAGAATTTTATAGGAATATCATAAATAATTAAAATATTCTTTTTTATATTAATAAAATATTAAAACTGTTAATTTATATATCGAGTATTTTTTACTTTTTTTTTTAAAAGCGCCATGCGTAAGTTTTAAATTTTTATGTTTCTAGTATAGATTTAATAGTTTCTATAGAAAGTTATTGAAATGTGATGGTTTGTTCGATTGTGATACTTACACGCTTTTGCTCTATTAACAATTTAACTTCTTTTTTATCGACAGTATATTATAATTATAGACTATACATATTATGTTAATGATACATTTTATGCTAAATATGAAATCGTTCGTTAGATATTATAGTAAGCTGCAATGCAAGTGTTGTAGAAATGGGCTTACACTGTTGTGTACCACACGTTTTTTCATTATTCGATAGTAAATCTGGAAACAGCAAGATTTATACGATACATTTTTACTCGAATAAAGACGAACGACCGCGATTTTCTTACATCAATCACTCCGACTTCGGTTTGGTTTTGTTTGACATATTCAACTTGGCTTACATGGTATTGTACATATATTATAGTGTATGTTTTATTAAATAAGTAGTGGCCTACACTGGACGTAGAGCCGATCAGATTTCGTTTCGATCGAAAAACCATACACTGCAAGCAAATCGAATGAACTGAACGTCTACGAGGGGTTGGAGTGATTTAGATAAATTCAATATTATGAACAATTGTTCTTTATAAATGTTAATTGCTTGATTATACATATATACATATTTTTAGAGCTTATTCTATATTTTTGATTAGTATGAGGTGATTTTTTAAAGGTACAAAAACCTTTTAGTTTCATATATTTTTACCCTCTATTTAAATAAGAGGAAATAATAATTCTAAAGAAACCATTAAATGTTAATCCAGTTCCAATAAAGTCAACACTGGAATCTCATTTGACTTTACAACTCAATTAACATCTTGAAGAGACGATTACTGAACAGTTGATCTTTTACCTTTCATAGATTATTTTACATTAACTTGTATTATATTGTATTATATACTCGACTAAAACTTATATGTATGTATGTATTTATAAAAGTACTTTATCTTTACATAATAATTCGCTTCCCGCGTCTGTCTGTCCCTATGTACGCTTAGATCTTCTTAACTACACAAGGGATTTAATAGTTATTAGTTAGTTTTTATTATGTATTCGCAGAACCCGCGTCTTCGCCTGCGATTAAACTGCGAAAAAATAAACTTTTTCGCAATGCATACTTTATTACTTGCATAAATATGTTCGTGTAAATTTTATTATTTCTCAAAGGTATATGGAAAACAAATTTAATTTTAGCTATGCTAAGCTCCTAAGCATCCAGTATCTTAAAAGATATTAAGCGTATATTCTGTAAATAAATTTACACATTAGGTATTTAGAAAGCTTCACTACCTGTATTTTTTGCACATTTTTCTACTCCATCTTTCCAAAGTTAGAGTAACAGAGTACTCTCTTATGTCTACGCCTGCTACTTTTAAGCTGCTACGCCAGCAGAAATAAAGGAAAAATTCAAAAAAAATGAAAATCAAAGTTAAAGAGATTTCCTACTTTGTACGGAACCCTCCATGGGCGAGTCCGACTCGCACTTGTCCGGATTTTTTTTTTAAGTAGAATAAGGGGTGAATAGTATGTAAGTTACGTTAACGTATGAAAACTAATTGGTGGCTTTACTGCTGGGTAATTTGTGTGTTGAATTTGATTAATATAAATGCTCCAGGCAATAATATTAGCAATATCATTATCTAAATTTACGTACATATAATCTCAGTAAAGATTTTGGATAAAAGTTGTGTTCGTTTTAGCTATTTAAAAATTATTTTATAATTTACTTGCATTTCAATATTATTCAAAAGCTTGGAAATGGATTACATTTTTATACCATGCAAATTATATCATGAATGTTACATTTAATTTAAAGGTTTAAAGAATATTTTGCATTTAAGGAATTATAAGGAAACTGTTAAGTTTGTAATACTTTGGCGTAGTCCCTAACCGCTGCATTCTGGCTTGATACCAAAATACGACAGCAGCTTCGTAAATTCTGGCAAAATAACAAACCACATTTGTTATTTTACTACGTGAGGAAAATTTTTAGTTTAACTAAGCTTTTTTTATTTAGAAAATATTCTACATAATATGCACTAAAGATATGTATAAAAATTTATTTTAAATGTATGTCTGCACAAAGTTTTAATAACGACTAATTCTTGGTAATAACGTTGTACAAAAATTTGCATTCCTTGTATAGTAACTGTTCCATCAAACGCTGAACACATTTGACGTGTTTTGTATGTAAAGGTATTTTCTCATACCTCTATTCTCTGGCGCGAGGCCAACAAGCGACAATGGAAATGGATTTTTATCATATTCTTCGTAATGCAAACATGACTGCATTTTAAACTTGCACGTTTAACTATTTTGTCTTTTATACACGAGTACGGAGCTTTGCATAGCAATTTACATTTTGCGAAGCGACTTTTCTTGAGAGCTTTCAATTTATTTTAATGCTAGGTTAATTCCCCATACAAACCTTCATCCCCATTTTCACACCATTAAGGGACGATTTCCGGGATAAAAAGTATCCTATATCCTTCCCCGGGTCTCAAACTATTTTTTTACCAAATTTCATCTAAATCAGTTGAGTACATCCAAAGATTACCTGTACGACGTCACAAACTCACAAACTTTACCTCTTTATAATATTAGTATAGATGAGTTAAAAAAAATACTTGCTTTTCATCCGCGGCCTCGCCTACATATAACGACCATAAATAATAGCGTATGCCACTCAAACTAGATTCCTTTACTAGACAGTGACATTTCATTATCATCGGTTAAGCCTTTTATCCTCTATTCCGGGGGGATTCTTTTTCAGTGTAAAAAGTAGCCAATGTGGCTTCTAAGCCAAACCTTCGAAATAGTATGGAACATCGCCGAAAGTTACATTTTTATTAATAATTTAATTTTTGTATCATATAAATAACCATAGAAGCTCATGTATGTAGTTGTGAACATTACAGATTATAGTATTATATTAAAGTTTTATGTAAAATATATAAAGAATATTTATTTATTGCCATCCTGTAAAATAATTGAAATTAATAAACTGCGTGTCAAATAGTTGAAACAAGCGTATTATATAAATCCACGCTGTGTCTAAATTGTTAATAAAAGGTAAAAATATCGTTGTTTAATTTAAAAGTTGCATTTAAAAGAAGGAGATTCAAAGACTAATATATTTTAAATGTCGTCAAAGCTCGTTCGTAGGGTATGGAGCGATTGATGGCTTCCATTTATCTCAATTTTCTTTCCAATAAAAGTGTAATCTAAGATTGGCACCAAAGTTTTTTGTTTTTACCTATATAGCTACTAATTTATTTTAATTACGTGCAATATAAATGATACTTGGTGTTTTAATATAATTATCTACATTTTAGTTCATTATAAAGAGGAAAGATTTGTATTTTTGTATGTTTGTAACGAATAAACTCAAAAACTACTGGACCGATTTAGATAAAATTTGGTAAGAAAAATATTTTGAGACCCTCGGAAGAACATGAGATATTTTTTATTCCCGAAAATCATCCCGTAAGGAGATGTAAATGGGGAAGAAAAATTTCTATGGGGAATCAACCCCAGCAAAGCGAGGTATGTCGTTAGATTATTATATAACACTAGTAATGTTCGATCAGTGGTTAAAATTCGACCATAAAATAACCAACCATATCTATACATATAATAAAATTATTGTAACTGAGCCGAATCTGTACATTAAATATTTTTTGGAAAATCTTATTGAAATTGACATTATTATTGATACAGAGGCCAAATCTATAGTTTTTAGAATTGTTGTCTGTCTGTTACCGCATGACAGAAAAACCACTGGAGGGGTTTTGTGGTATGGTGATAGCTGGTAATCCGGGTCAACATATAGGAGAAAAAATACAAAACTGCAATGTAAGAGTATACTAATATGTAAAACCTAAGAATTTGGTTTTTGGTCATCTGAACGCGGGCGGAGCCGCGGGCAATGCTAGTATTGTATAGTGTTTATGTTTATGTATAGTGTTTATATAAAAAAAAAACTTTTTTTTTATTGATAACACCCTGCTATTTTAACGTTTTACTTAGTTTTAGAATCTTTTTGCTTTTTGCATAGTGATGGAAATCAATTATTTAAAATTACATATTGGTTCTTTTAGCAGGTGAATCCCATAAACCCACCTCGATGTATGCAGGTGGTGTGCCTAAATGCATTTGCCAACGTAAAAAAAATATAATATCTCCTGCGCATCAGCTAGTTTCAGTGACTATAGTAGAAAACTTATGACGTACAGGAAAAAAATTGAAATAATTTAATGCTGAATAAAATATTATGAATTTGAAATTGGCCGCCGTGGCCGAAATCGGTCAGTGGACATTGTTATTAAATCTCATTTTTATCTATGGAAAATGAAAGTAAATACTTTAAAAATCTTATTATATTTAAACTCAATTTTATAATTTTCTATTTTTAATATTCCACTCCTTATATTAAAATTGAAAGATTTTTCGTATCAGAGCTCTTAAAATCGAAGTGGAAGTTTGATTAATCACTTTTATTTTAAAGGTTCTATCTAGGTCGTTAAGAATATGCTGAATCAAACACTTTAAACAGATCTTGATAACATTTTTTTATAAGTATAGGTAATTTGACGACACGTTTGGCTCAGTTTGTAGTGACCCTACTTTCTGCGCTAGCGGTCGCGGGTTCGAGTCCCGCTAGGGGCTTTCATTTGTGTGATGAGCACGAATGTTTGTACTCCAGTCATGGGTGTATATATTTATAATATGTATGTATTTAAAGTTATATATGTATAATGTATCAACTATCTGGTATCCATAACACAAGCTTCGTAGCTTACCATGGAACTAGATGGTGCTGTGTGTTAATGTCCTGACATATTTATTTATATTCCTTGTATTGTACGCAGATAAAATTTCACTACACTTTCTACTTTATTTACGTAGATGTTGCCAGTAAACGATATTTAAATATACATTGCTGAAAAGTGGTGCTTCACTATTTTTGTCATAAGAATTATGAATTCATATGACAAAATTAGTCAAACATTCTTGAATTAGTTCTAGGTTTTTTTTTTGATAAAAAATGTGTTTTGTATATAATTATTCTGTTTCTTATATTTTTAATTAATTTAAATGTATATTTTACAAGCCAAATAATAGTAATAGCTATTATCTTATTTAACGTACAGTAGTTTTTCTATTTCTCATAAATATACATATGTCATGATATTAGCATAAAATTGTACTATTTATAAATAGTATACTAGAAACTAAAGTACTAAGCTAATTGTTTCCGTCCATCAAGTTGTTTTACCCTTATAGAACTACTAGCGACTCACCATCGTTTCGCTCGGGTTCGGTAGCTTGATTCCCCATGCAAACTTTATCCCTATTTTCACCCCCTTAAGGGATGATTTCCGGGATGAAAAGTATCCTATATCCTTTCCAGGATCTCAAACTATCTTCTTATTAAATTTCATCTAAATCGGTTCAGTAGATCCGGAGATTACCCCCTACCATGTCACACACTCACAATCTCACAAACTCTTTATAATATTAGTTTAGATAATATATTTTAAACCACATTTGGTAATAAGTTGATAATTTCACAAATTATAATATCATATTATCATACATATGTAGTAGATTTCCTAACAAACAAATAAGAACGCTGAAAGTATAAATTGCACTACGAGTATAATCTCAGTAGGTACAAGAAACGATTTATGTTAAAGTTTTATTTTTCGACCTCTTTTTCGTATTATGTAAAATAAATAATAAATGATCGTGATGATAATAATACAACCCTAAAGTAAAATAGCAAATAATAAAACTAGCTAAACTGTAAACGCGTGAAAGGTTTCAATGGCTATGATCCTATTTTATCGGTAAATGTGGAACATTTATGTATCATAACTATTTGATAGTATTGAACCCTCGACAAGAAAAAGCTCGGCTGGAACTAGAATAGTTTTTTTTTTAATTCAGAAACAAATTTAACTAACCATCGATTCTGACTTGTTACAAGAAGAACTTATTTTCTTTCATATCACTACGTATTATAAAATAAAGTACCCCACCACGTCTGTCTGTCCAAACGTGATAAATTCAAAAACTACCGAACGGATTTTTATGTGATTTTCACTTATAGACGAAGTTATTCGCGAGAAAACTTTAGATATATAATTTACTAAGGTTTTAAACAAAATTAGCTGAAATATGACGATGATTGTTTAAGATATCATAGAAAAAATCATGCCGGCCAAACCAGTAAAGTTATATGATAACTGAATGAAATGAATTTTTGATTTAAAAGATCTGTGGAACTGTAGCAACACTATACGTACGTACTTAAGAATGCACCCAAGCGAAGCGAGGGTCTGTCACTAGTTACAAAATAAAATTGAGCTTCAAATAAATACACATTACACATCACTAAGAAAAGTAAATACTGTTAGTTTCTAGAGATCATGTCCAAGAAACACTAAGAAATATTTAATAAAACCTTAATATTTATGATTATCAACATTTATGTACTCTAAATCATAATACAATATTTACTTAATTGAAATGGAGCAGTAGCGTATACAAATTTTGTATTATTCAAGAGGAAAGCATTTGTATTATATATATATAAAATAATTTCATTTTTTTTATCTTTTAGTAATTGTAAAATATTAAAAGAAACAAGCTATTATGAGTATAAAAACGTATGATAAAAGTGTAACTGAACGCTTCTGTACATGGAAGATATTTGGGGAAAAACTATTGTTGAGGGTCTTTATTAACGCATTAGTTATAGTACCCAAAACCATGATTTTTAGAAATTTAGTATATTTGTCTGTGCGTCTGTGCACGCTAATCTCAGAAATGGTGTAACCGATTTTGGTGCAGGCGGAGAGCTTCACTTAACATTTAGTATTTGCTTTCTTTAATCTATTCTTAAAAAAAAGTTATATAAAATCACCTAGTAACGAACCCGAGCGAAACTTGGATGAGTTGCTAGTTATTAAATAATTGTATTGAATTATTAAATTAACTTACACAACTATAACTTATTCATAAATTAGTTATTTCAGTACTCAACAATTAGTAAGTGTCAGTAATGTAAATTTTATATCAAAATACACACGAGATTGAATGATTTAAATAATTCAAAGGCTAATTTCAACTACTTTGTTCTTATTATTTCGTTTACTGTATTGCAAATTTTATGATCAAGATTTTGCAATTTACGATTATGAAATTTAAGTTGAACATTTTCTTTAAGATAGTTAGCAAATAATTTATTTTGTCGAGTAAAGTTACTCAGAAATTAGCCAGTAATGGAGATGACTTGAGTCAGCTACTCCACGGTATTTATTATAAGAGTTAAATATTATTTTTGCAATTCAAGTTAATTTTTATGAGATTGTATGATAATAACTTTGACTAGTTTATGTACATTACAATCTTCTTATAATTAAAACATGAGACAGTGTAATAAATCTGTCAATTTGTCATTCACACGATGAAAATAGCAATGCGATCGATAACCGCCTACTCTCTACTGCTTACTATCCCGAAGTTAGCGAGTTCGATTATTGCTTAGAGTTATTATTCGTAATGAAAATACTATAGATTTTTTTATTGCAGACTATTATAGACTCTAAATAGGTACAAACGAATCACCGAAAGTGTTTTAATAAGAGGTATATCTGCGTATAGATAAGAGTCCTCATGACACATTTTATATGTGCTGGTCTATTTCACTAAGAGTGTAAGTAAGAAAAACCAAATAGCTATTCTTGGCCCGACCTTGACAAGTACCCAACTGCTTCTGATCTGCAACTACTTGCCACTACACCAGCGATGCGGTTAATAGGCAGAAAACTATCCATATCCACACTAATATTATAAATGTGAAAGTGTGTTTGTTTGTCTTTCGGAGTGACGGATTGGCGTGATTTTTTGTGTGGAGATAGTTGGAGGGCTGGAGAGTGTCATAGGCTACTTTTTATCACCGGAGATTATCTCACTCCCACGGGAAAATACGATACAATACAATCAAAAAAAATATTTATTATCAGAATTACTTGAAACTTGGTATTAATATTCTTCAATACAATTAAAAAAATACGTGTTTTAGCATTTTTCGAAATTCATCCCATAAGGGGGTAAAATAGGGAATAAAATTTTGTATGAAAACTACCTTTTTAGTTTTTTTTTGTAGCTTTAGCGCGAGCGAAGCCGCGGGTTCTGCTAGTCTAATATAATAGTAATTCACTTTTACCTTTACATTATATATTATATAGAATTCCTTAAACTTTTCAATGCTCCATTTTTGTCAAGGCTTAACATACTTTGGTTCGACACGAAAAATTTATATTTATTCATGATAGGTATTGTTAAAGCATAAATAAAAAATACGTCTGAGTAGTTACCTACTCTACATAATAATATATGGACTAAAACGATCGTAGAATACTAGTTTTATCAAAGAAAAGTATTAAAGTAGAAAATCTAATAACTTCTGAGTGTATTATTTACAAAATATTACCGATACAGAGGCCGAATCTATAGTTTTTAGAATTTTTGTCTGTCTGTCTGTCTGTTACCGCATCAGAGAAAAACCAATGGAGGGATTTTGATGAAATTTGGTATGGTGATAGCTGGTTATCCGGGTCCACATATAGGATACTTTTTACCGCGGGAAAATGTCTCATTTTTGAGAAAAAATACAAAAACTGAAATGTAAGAGTATACTCATACGTAAAACCAAGAATTTGGTTTTAGGTCATCTGAACGCGGGCGGAGCGGAGGAGGAGAGGCTAAGTAAATTTTTTGTTATTTCTTTATTCTGATGCAATCGGGCACTATTTACGTTAAGATTATCAAGAACCTATACTAGTAATATGATCTGCTATTATCTTAGAATAGGTGAGTTACCAAGACAGTGAAGCGAGGTGAGGTGCAGCATATGCACTCTCATAATCGGTATTTTACTAGAAAAAATATAGAACTAAGAAAAAGGGCATCTTGATTTTTCGTCTAGAATACGATAGTTTTGACACTGTAGATCTAAACTAACATATATTTAATTATACAAATCGTTCTAAATCAGTAAATCTTTCATTAAATCTTTCATGTTTGTTTGTTTAAAAAAATGTAAATTTAATTATTTTTTGATTATAAACATATTCAACAAGTAAACTCATATTATTCAATTAATACTTTTTTCTTTTCGTATTTGCAAATACTTGAAATAATTCCGATCGCATTACTTCCAAAGTATATACACAGACAAGTAACACTCCAAATGGCATGAAATTTTGGATTTTTTAGTAAACGTAAAAAAGAGTGTAATCATACTAAATAAACCTCACGGTTGTTGTTTTTCTCTCTCGTACTTAAAACGTGTAACTAAACGTATATTTTTACATACTAAAAAGATTTCTGGTTAAACAGAAAAAGATATTAATGTTTAAAAGCTTTAATAACTAAGCAGCAGTAGCCAAGGAAAATAAAAAACCCCACCGCGATTACTTTATTTAGACTGCAAATAACCCTTGAAAATCACTAAGTAATCACGGTCTGAGGTTATGAAAATTAGCTTTTACCTATTTCGTAAACGGCAATTTCATTTTTTATTATTTATTCAGTAGCAAATTTTACCCAAAAACAAGAATGAAATGAGAATGAAAAATGAAAGATGACTTAAAAATGTTCTCGTATTAGAAGTCTATCCGTAGTTTTCCTTACTAGGAAGACTAGCCATTTCATATATATATATATATATATATATGTGTTATCGTGAAATCGTGATAATAATTTTTTTAAACATATTATTCCTATAAGATAATTTTAAATTCCTATTAGCGATATTAATTATATATATATATAGATCAATATAGCAGGTAATATTATAAAGTTAACTTATGCTACCCATTCTCAACCTGCTAAAATCACTGAAGCCATGTAAAATATTTTCTAAGCCAAAGTTAAAAGTAGCTCAAGAGAAACGTCTCAATATTCAATTCTGTTAAAAGTTCCAGAACTTTGAGCATGCACTTTTTTAATGTCATGTTCTCATGTCTGAAACTTGATATCTACCAAGTAGCTACGTACAATAATATAAGCCTATTGAAAATGAAAAGTATTGAATTGCTACATTGCTACACTAACATTTTTAGCTTTATAAGTATCAACAAGTAAGTAAAAATAAGTTTGTCACACTTGGAAATAGAACCTACCACCTCTAGTGTATATTTATGCAGCCATATACAAATTTCACTGCGCCACGAAGGGCAACAAGAAATGTAAGAGTTTACTATTAAATTTATATATATTATAATAAAATTGTAACTAAGTCGAATCTGTACATTAAATATTTTTTGGTAAATCTAATTCAAATAGACATTATTATCGATACAGAGTCCGAATCTAAAGTTTTTAGAATTTTTGTCTGTCTGTCTGTCTGTTACCGCATCACGAGAAAACCACTGGACAGATTTTGATAAAATTTATTATGATGATAGCTGGTTATCCAGGTCAACATATAGTATACTTTTTACTGCGGGAAAATATCTCATTCCTGAGAAAAAATACAAAAACTGCATTGTAAGAGTATACTAATATGTAAAACCTAAGATTTTTGGTTTTTGGTCATCTGAACGCGGGCGGAGCCGCGGGCAATGCTAGTGCATAATATATTCCAAACAAGCCAATCTACGTAAATAAAGAGGTTATTTCTATGACAGCGCCTGTTTTCATGTAAATTAGTGTGTTAATGTTGTTATATTCCATAAATTACATGCGCGAAGTATTTCACTATTAGGTACTTAGATACACAGTGTGTTCTTTACAAGTCATTAGCCTCTGGATAGTAAACAATACTGTGTATTGTAGAGATATAGAGAATATATAATACCAATCTCTACTTTTATCGAAAATGGTATTTTGATGTTTGCTCTTATCGTTTATATACTCAAGGGAGATCTTGGAAGTCAGTACAAGTAATATTTTACAATAAAAGAATATTTGCTGAAAAAATATTAAGATCAATATAAAAGTAAAATGTCACACATAGTACTAATTGCTTATTGAATATAACTAATAAGAAAGGATAAGCGATTCTTTAATTAACTTTGAAGAATCAATTAAAAGAAAAATTAAAAAAGAAGAATTAAATGATTTTTTTTTATTTATAATATGTATGTATTTAAAGTTATATATGTGTAGTGTATCAACTATCTGGTATCCATAACACAAGCCTCGTAGCTTGCCATGGAACTAGATGGTGCTGTGTCCCAACATAAAAAAATTTGTCGAATCCTTTTTAAAAAACTCGTAAATATATATATAGCAAAAAACGAACAGAATACAGTTTGATATTTTGATATATGAGTAGAGGCGATGCCAAGAGTATATAATAAATGGATGCGAAATCAAAGTTCTCGTCCAGAAAGTGCAGTATATACAATAACGAGTACAATAAAAATGGTAATGATTAAGGTATTTACGTTACCCACCAGCAACTAACATATATATAATCACAAAATAAAACGATATAAATCACAGGTATTAATTTATGCTAATCTATAGTATAAAAATGAATCGCTGAATGTGTTGGTAAGCGCAAATCTCGAGAGCAGCTGAGCAGATTTCGCTAATTCTTTTTTTTAAATATTCCTTGAAGTACGAGGATGGTTCTTACGGAGAGAAAAATTAAAAAAAATGCCTGAAAAAGTCTAAAAACAACACTTTTCTATACTCCCATACAAAAGATTCGTAATAATACTTAAAAGTCAATTTGAACTTTAATACCATACCGTAAAGTTTAAGTGTTAGTGGAGAGGTTCCGGGAAGGCAAAACAATTGAGTGACGTTAGTATCGTATAAATATTAATGTCAATATTATTAACAAAAAAAATAAAATTTATATGACTAACGCTGGCTAATAACTATTTATATTTATTTAAAACGTACCTAGTGATGAACCCGAGCGAAGCGAGTGTGAGTCGCTAGTTGTAAAATAAAAACATATTTATTTAAGTAAGACTGAAAGCTAGTAAGAATTACTTGATAGTAACAAGAATTCATTTTTTTTTTTTACTAGAAAAATAAATAATTTTACACTCACAAGCTTAACATTTTATTTTCCAAATCGTCGATATAATCTTTATATATATAATTCTTCTGTGAGTGTGTATGTCACTGAACTTCTCTCAAACGACTGGACCGATTTTGATGAAATTTTTTGTGTGTGTTCAAGGGGATCTGGGAATGGTTTAGATTCACAATTTGAATATTAATTTACATCAAAAAAATTATTAAAAAAAGTTTGAAATTTTCAAATTAAAGACGTGTAGACAGGACAACGTCTGTCGGGTCAGCTAGTATTTTATATATTATATCGATGATTTGGAAAATAAAATATTTTTATTTTTTATTTTTAAAAAATATTTTTATATAATTATATTGTAAAAAATATATAATTGATATTCCAGTTGAACATTTAAAAACGTATTATAATATTATAGTTCATAAGAAAGGTATGAAAAACATAACAAACAACCTAGAATTTTCATATATTTGAAAATTTTAATTCGTTATGTTTTCCATCTCAATTCAATGACTTAGTGAAATTTGCACGATTTTCTTGCTAAGTATATATTACTAATATAAAATTAATATAATGTAACTTTTAACGAAGCTGTAATTATGTCCAAGAACTGTGCACGAATAAATCTTCGGTGTTATGAAACTTTAATAGTCTTTTGACGGAGAGCAGATTCCCTACAAAGGCAAGTAGTAGAACTGTCTTTGGCCTTTAAAGACACGCTTTAATTTATATTTACTCTTAATAAAAGTATAGATTATACAGTAAAATAATAAAAAGTAAGAAAAAAAATTATGCCGCCATATTGAGCTTCATTTTATGTTTTTATTTTTGTATTTTTAGATTATAAGACAAAAAAAGTTTGAAGTCGGTTAAAAAATAGTATTTACATTACATTAATATTCATATCGAGCTTTCACTTCAGGCGTTTTTCTGTTGAACGGATTTTTGGTGGCCTAGCATACTATCAGAAGAAAAGTGAATAAGATGTTGTGTGAATGATAGATACCATATCACTCTAATATAATAAACGTGAAAGCTTATGTGTTTCTAACTCCTTCATATTGTATCAACGCAACAAATTTAAAACAAAGAGCTTTTAGAAAAAAATACCTAGTCTTTAAATAAAATATGATCACATCGCTCGTATTAGGCGAACATTATTGAGCTATTGAGCTTACAATTTTATCCCATATATTTATCGTTCTCGGAAATTTTCGGAATATTAAACGTTTCAGATAGGTACATATATTAGCTACCGTAATGTTATATTAATCGTTATATTTTTACATATATAAAAATAAGTCGCTAGCATGCTTCTGTTTGTATATATTATGTACAATTCGGTAATTTCGAGAACTACCGAACGAATTATGATGCAGTTTTAACTGTTATCTGTATTTTATTAAAAGATTTATGTGTGTTAAAATTCCGTTAGCATTTATAAGAACCTGAGTAGTAAAGGTATCAGAACAGGATAAGAATCTTATAATAGGCGATTGCCCATTAGTTTATATGGAACTGCTGTCAAAGAATTGGGTTGTCAAAAATACCAATTTTCATGGTAAGCGAATTCGAAGTTTAAGCACTGTAGTGACGATGCATTTGTTATTAAAATGAATTATACTCCACTTCACAGAACTATACGTAGAGATCTTGAAAAATGATAGCTGCCGTTGCGCATTTGGCCACAATCTCTTCGCAGCCTGGTGTAAGCGGGTCATATTTTGGTACGTTTATACGTTCATTGCGTATATTCATCATTTATATATCAAATTAAAGCTAGTTTTTTTCTGTACCTGTGTTTACAGTTTAAAAATATAGTATTTAAAGTGAAATCGATATTACTTAAAACTACTACTAACTAAATAATTATATTCAATTCTTTATTAACAAATGGAGTCCGCCAAAATAAATGTCAAAGTCGAAAATAGAAGCGTGATTTCCTGTTTGTGCTATTTCTCTCACTTTTGCCGTACAGATATTTTACTTTTTTAAAATAAAAATACGAAATTTTATATATTAACGTTTAGTATTCAGATGTGACATATTTCATGTCAGAAATGACATATTTTCCCACACTAAGAAGTATCCCATATGCTGACTTGTATAACCAGCTATCATCATACCAAATTTCATCAAAATCCCTCCAGTGGGTTTTTTGTGATGCGGTAACAGACAGACAAACAAACAAAAAATCTAAAAACTGTAAATTTAGCCTTTGTGTCGATAATAAAGTCTATTTCAATAATATTTTCCAAAAAATATTTAATGTACAGATTCGGCTTAGTTACAATTTTATTATATGTATAGATATACTAAGTAGTTATATTAATATACAATTTTGAGAGTATAATATGAATAAAAAAATAATACGAATTCAGATTACAACATATTAC
Source organism: Brenthis ino (assembly GCA_921882275.1). Taxonomy (NCBI): domain Eukaryota; kingdom Metazoa; phylum Arthropoda; class Insecta; order Lepidoptera; family Nymphalidae; genus Brenthis; species Brenthis ino. Next base: position 24,620,951 of record OV170232.1, on the reverse strand, counting down.
TAAAACATGAGAGAGTTAGTATTTTAACATACAAATAAAGTCAACATTAAAATATTAAGAATCGTAGCTGCTATGCTACGCTCTAAAATATAACAGGGTGATTGAATAAAGGCAGTTCAAGCCACCAAATATTTTTTTAACTAAATATAATAATCTAATCGGAACTTCAACTTTAGTACAATGAATTAAACTTTATTATTTGCATTAATTCTCATCTTAATTTAAAATATTCTAGATATAGAGTATGCATAAGGCTTTGACTTTAACTGAAGTTTACCGTGAAAAGAAAATATTGAATCAGATATCAATAAATAAACTAAAGCTAAATAATCTTTCAAAGGCCGAATTCTGCTGAATGATTTAAATCGTTAGTGAGTTTCAAAAGGAATTTCAAAAGTCTTTCTATTCGAAAAATTGGTACATTTTTCGTATATTATTCTTAATGTCCAATTTTAAATTCTTTTTAATAATATTTTAACATATCATTATTATATATTTTAATCCCTTATATGGGGTATTGTAATAATTGTCACTGATTAGTGGTTTGTTTTGTATTATATTATTAGTATGATCTGCGTGTCTTAATATAGGTCTTAATCTACATATAAGAAGGATATCGCTTTTTATATGTAGGTTAACTTTGATAGTTCTATCAATACGATATTGCCCTTTTTTTAGTAAAACATCTTTTATGTGGGCTTTCGTGTATATTTTTGTATCATATTATCAAAAATACTTACAGAGGAGAATAATTTAGTTGATATTTGTTTTAAGTTCAACATAGCAATATTTCATTTGGCAGGTAGTCATTATAGAGAAGTGTAAGTCCATCTATTTGTCCATAATCCATCACAAGATGTTGGCAACACAATCTAGGCTGCTAATAGCCGTGAAGTAGTTTCAGGCAGTAAAGTACTTAGTTGTTTGTCGAGTAATTCTCCAATTGCTTCTGACTTTCTCTATCTCACAAAAAACTTTTATTCTTTTTTATTTCAGCACTCATTTACTCAGTCAGCCACCAAACAGCTATCGGGTTTTTAGGATTTAAAGCTTTTATTGACACGACAGATTTAGTGGTGGAATCAAAGGCTAGTGACTGAATACCTATAAAGTTTTACAACAAATGAAATTTATCTAATGGTTTAAAAAACTTTATAGAAGAGTTACTTTCTAAAAGAAACCTAATCTACACTAAAATTATAAAGAGGAAAGATTTATAATTTTGTATGTTTGTAACGAATAACCTCAAAAACCTGGACCGCTTTAGATAAAATTTGATAAGAAGATAGTTTGAGACTCTGGGAAGGACATAGGATATTTTTTTATTCCGGAAATTCCTTAAGGAGGTGAAAATGGGGATGAAAGTTTGTATAGGGAATTAACCTAGGAACGAACCCGAGCAAAGCGAGAATGAGTGGCTAGTCATATATATTCTAACATACGATTGCATAATAGAAAAATTAGAAAATATACTTCATCTTTCAAACTGTACATGTACAATAACAAATACCTACAATTAAATACGAACAGTATCCGTAAACAAACAATTGTACTAAAATAAATAGTGCCATGCCATCGGAACAGGAAATAATACGCGTATTTTTTTAATCATTTCTCTTTATACCAACGTTTTTCAGAAGAAAATACGCATGTAAAATAGGTCATAGTCATCAAAGTTAATAGCTGCAGAAAAAATAAAGCCCGCGCTTTTCAACACTTGTTTAATATTTACTCTGAAAAGTGTAACTTTCAACGAGCTAATATCTTTACGCCTTTCTAGTGTCTTTTTTACAAAGCACTAATTTGATTGTTTGTTGTAGCGAGTAGTTTGCTTAAGGTGCAGTTAGTTTTAGATCTAATAAACCTAACGTATCTAAACTAACTAATAATATAATGATTGATTGAATAAAAATACGAGTATAGTGTTTTAGGGTATTTAAGCAAATTCGCTAATTTGGTCACCTGATACGTCAATAAAAATAATTTACGATATTCAAGGACAGTGAAGGTTCTTTTTAAAGAAAAAGTACTTTTTTAACCGATTTCACAAAAAAGAGGTTCTCAATTCGTCGAAATCTTTTTTTTATGTATGTTCATTCGATTACTCGAAGACGCCTGAACCGACTTGGAAAATATATTTTTTTGTTTCAATGGGTATATTTCCCAGGTAATCAGTCCCATATAAATTTTATCGAAACCGATGGAGTGGTTTTTTTTTTTGAAATTAACAATAAATAATTTCTTTTTTTAAATAAATTGGTTAATAGAAAATGTTATTAAAAAACTTTCTTCTTACAAATTAACTGCTTATTACGTCTACACTTAAAATGGAAAAATAAAAACATTTACAAAAAAAAATTAAAACCGACTTCCAGGCACTAAAATGGAAAAAAAAACTAAACAGGGGTTTTCATTTAGAATAGATACCTAATCAGATATTTTCGAAGTCGGTGCCCCGTTTAGTTATTCTTTACATTTTAGTACCTGGAAGTCGGTTTTAATTTTTTTTGTAAAAAGTTTTTTAATAATAGTAACATAGCGCAAAGTGCACTGGAATTGCCCAATGGCATTAACTACTACGCCAAGGATCGCGGTTTGAATTCACACGAATATTTTTAGTGATTTATACAATGTTTTCATATCTAAGTTTAAGAGGGACGTTACGATGCGATTATCTAAATACGCTATTTTTAATATAATATGAATTATATGTAATATAAATGTAATGAAAAGTATCACGCTGTAGGGTGTATTTAATTAGAAATAGAAATCTAATTCTGTTGAAATAGAAAATTCTAAATATAGTAACTAATAGAAATAGTATATTGTTTTACGTAAATTACATACCTCATGATAACATTTTAAAATTGCACATTATAAATACTACCAAAACTACGATAGATTTAGAGAAATGCGATGACATATTTAATGCAAGTTATTTTTACAACATGACGTCAACTTATTCGTCCCACACAAGGTTTTGAATCTTCAAATTCACATACCACCGCTGAAAATAGAGTTTCTATGAAGTTCAACTGATTTTAAGATAACGAGTTAAAGTGAAAAGTCAAATATAACAATAATTATATATATACTAGCATTGCTCGCGGCTCCGCCCGCGCTCAGATGACCAAAAACCAAATTCTTAGGTTTTACATATTAGTATACAGATGACCAAAAACCAAATCTTAGGTTTTACATATTAGTATACTCTTACATAGCAGTTTTTGTATTTTTTCTCAGAAATGAGATATTTTCCCGCGGTAAAAAGTAGCCTATATGTTGACCCGGATAACCAGCTATCACTATACCAAATTTCATCATAATCCCTCTAGTGGTTTTTCTGTGATGCGGTAACAGATAGACAAAAAATCTAAAAACTATAGATTCAGCCTCTGTATCGATAATAATGTTTATAATAAGATTTTCCAAAAACTATTTAATATACAGATTGGGCTTGGTTACTATTTTATTATATATATATATATATATATATATATTTATTTTATATTTTCAAAAATCAATGATGAGGAATAGAAAATATTAAAGAAAACTAACGATAACTATGTTCTTCCTTATTTCCGAAACTACTTTGCTTTGCATTTCAAAAGGAATACAAGATATAGCTTTATGAATTCTCAAGAGAAAAATACCCTAACCCTTTAAACTCCTTTCAAGTTATATAATATACGCCTTCGAATCCCTCACGCAAATATGACACGCACTTGAACAAATTTTTACCTCATTTTGTTATTTCAGTTGTATTTTTAGAAACATAAACGTATAAAATTTCAAATTCCTCGATTCTAAAATGATACATTTTATTATAAGGAGTAATAATATTCAAATGAAATTGAAAAAATCTAATATTCTTTAGCAAATATTAATCAAAGGATATCGCAGTTGGAACTCAGTCTTTTATGCCTCATAAGGGGTGACGTAGAAAATAATAAACCTATTTTACTATCCATTTGATGGTGTTAACTGTAAGACTAGGTGTAGACTGCGGAATACAATAATATCAAGAATATGTAGAAAAAATTCCTTCAAGTAGACGTGGTTGGTTTTTAGACTAAACTATTACAATTTAGCAACACCGGAATGTTTACTTGTCTCATGTAATGTATTAAAAATTAAAAAATTACATTTTTATGAATAGTAAAAACAAGCAGCTTCCGTTTATTTTTATTTAATATATATAAACGACACTATTTGCTGATGTAATAATATATTTTATTATCGAAAACTATCTTATTTATTATGTAATATTAAATTATATAAATGTCATTTGTCAATTTTCATTTATAGCGAAGATAAGCATCGTGAGAAAACCTTCATCTTTGAGATAATCTAGCAAGTTTGAAAAAGATGTGAAGTCCACCAAACCCCCACGCCAGCGTGGTTGAACATGACTAGATTCCCCCATCGTATTAAATGAGACATGTACAAAAGCAGTGGGACAATATTCTTTAATCATATAATTAAAAAACTGTTTTCCGTTTTTGTATTTTATTATTAATAAATAATTTTATTATATTTGAAAGCATGTATACAACAGTTTATTTCATATAAATATTGTACTTACTAGAAATATATGTATTCTTTAACAAAACCCTCATAAACACAAGTATAAGAAATCCAAGTAGTAAACGTATTAAGAAACTATTCCTTTGAGAAAATCATGGCAATTGCCATAAACTGTGGTTGCCTATGGTGCCCTTGACACACTTTTACGTTGATTGGTTTAGGGGCTATGGCACAAGGGGTACATATAATATGTGTGTATGTCTTATTTTTTCTATTTATAAAATTGGGTTCGTTTATGGGTTTAGCAGTAAGCAGATTGTAAATCTTTAGTTATTTGGGTTATATAGCTTGAATAGAATCATTAGAATCTCGTCATGTTTGTCTGTCTGTCTGTTTGTGCGTTGATCACATACATTATTTTTTACTCACATTTATGTTGTTGGACAAAAATTCGTACAAGGATGTATTTATACATATATAAAATAATTTTTTACACGGAAATGTTAGTAAAAACAATTTTTTATGTGAACCTTATATTTAGTTGGAGAGCTATGATAATAATTACATATTAAAATTATTTTGGACATACTTTCTAGTCACTTTAAAAAAAACAAAAACATAAAAGCAAAGTTTTAAGAAAAACTATATTTTAAAAATGTAAGACTCTTTCTTGCGAAATAACTGTAATGAACAAAAAGAGACTTGGCACAAATAGTCTGAAATATTTGCTTTGTAACGTTTTAGAAATTCTGGATCTTAGCATTGCAGCTTGATAAAAATATTTAAAAACACGCCAAGAAATTCTTTCACAAAAAATTTACATTTTTCAATGAAAATAAACATAAAAACAAATGCAGACTTAACGTAAGCAAGACAAATGTGAAAACCTCTCCTCTTAACTTTATGAACAATATTAAGTTGATCTGAAGAAATTTTCTAATGCACATTTGTTTGCAGGGTTTAAAACTTATTATACGTTAAGATTTAGAAAGTTATACTAAAGTTTCAATGTAAAAGCTATACTGTAAAATTGAATCATGATAAACTTTGAATGTTATTAAAAACTTTATTTATTTTAAGACTACTGTTTATTTCACTAGATATATAATTAACTCACTTGCATTTAATTCAATTTTTACTTTTAATATACGAGTAAATTTAGCTAAATTATTAATTATTTGATATAAACTGAGTGAGAAGAATTTTGAGATAATTTAAAATTTATCCGCAATGAAAAACGCGTATTATTATCTTCATTCATTTTGACATAATTCAGACCGAATATTTGGTAAGTATTTACTTTCTTCTATACATACTCGTATAATATATAAAATTGTAACTAAGCTGAATCTGTACATTGAATATTTTTTGGAATATCTCATTGAAATAGACATTATTATCGATATAGAGGCCGAATCTATAGTTTATAAAAATTTTGTCTGTCTGTCTGTATGTGACCGCATCACTCAAAAACTGCTGGAGGGATTTTGATGAAATATGGTGTGATGATAGCTGGTTATCCGGGTTAACATATAAGATACTTTTTATCGCGGAAAAATATCTCATCTCTGAGAAATCTATATTAAACGTTAAAAAGTAGAGACGCACCCGAGCGGAGCGAGTGTGAGTCGTAGTATTTATCATAATAAGGATATTTATTTCAGTGTGGTTAATGTAGAGACGTCTAAGAACTCGATACATTTCTCTTCTTTAGCAGCCCTACAGCTGTGGATTTGCTTGGTCGCACTTGAGAAAACAACACAACACTATCTTAAGCTTGGATGCCTTTTTTCTCACGAGATAAATTGCAGATACTTTTCGTTATTTTAAAACTACTGTAACCAATAATTATTACATTTAAGTCATAATTGAGCCATCTTTATCGTTACTAAATGAATAATTTATACAATGGATGTCCGCATATATATTTCAGACCTGAAATGTACATCGACCATTTTAAAATGAACCGGAAATTGTCACCATACGTATTTTGTAATGTCGTGTAGATAGCTAGCTTTACGCAAAATTAAAAACAAAAATATATCATTTTAAACAAAATATATTTAAAATTATTCTTCCATTTTAATTTATTTAATAAAAATAATAAATATTCTATATAAAATTCAATGCAGTAAATATTTTAAAGTGGATAATTTTTGAATGTGATTGCAAGCAATGCGGTGTTCAAAAATTGGTTGAGGTGCCAAAAGTTAGACGCAGTAGACCTTACCAACTTTATATCAATCACACTATCCGTCCATAGAAAAATAAATTAAAGAGCTGTACTATTCTATTTGTAAATGGATTTCATTAAAGATTGATATAGTTGACACACGAAATATGTATGTATATTATTACATTATAGGAAATCTTGCGAAATTGTTACTAAAATACTTTTACGTAGTTAATCGTACGTTCGATCCCTCTCACGGTAAACACTAAATACCTTATAATACTTTCTTAGATTTATGCCAATATTTGACATTTTAAATAAAACTATCTTTTCGGTTTTTTTCGCGGATTTATTTGAATTTTTTTGTCTGTAACTACTATACCTTCGAGACATCTAACACCTCAGTCTCTCCCGTGACCATGAATGCTGTAAAGCATTCGAAACGTCGGTAACCAAAAATCCAAATAAATCCGCGAAAAAATTCGAAAAGATAGTTTTATTTAAAACTAAATACCTTAGTATGGTAAAGTCTACTGTAGAATATATTCATTAATGTTTATAAAATAAATATTTATTTAAGCTAAGAAAAGCTTAAAATAACTCAAGTTTTATATTTTCAAGCGATGAAAATTTTCTTCAAATCATTTTCGAATAAAAATTTTCGTTCAACTATATTTACACAAGCATTTTTCAATAATGACTTTGAAGACTTCGAACATTCGTGGGTTTTTATTCAAAGTAACACTCTGTTAAAGGAGATTTTAAGGCAAGGCGTGACTTTTAACTTTTCGCCACGTGACAATAAGTGCTCTTGAATAATATTGTAAGTTTTCAATTAAATTTTTGAGTCTTTTATGCTTTTACTTTTATTTATTACTAGCGGCTTACTCTGAGAAATATAAACAAATCTATCCGACAGCACCGCACATTAGTCAGGGATAAAAAGTAGCCTATTTGCTATTCCATTCTATAGTTTATTTCCTTACCAAATTTCATCCAGATCCGTTCAGCCGTTCCGGTGTGAAAGGGTAACAAACATCCATACTTACGAACTTTCACATTTGTAATATTTATACAGATAAGATTTAATGCCCAAAGCAAATCACTAAGAAAGCTTAGCAACCAATCCAAAATTAAACTTAACTGTTAAATGACGCTCAATTCGAGCGATAATTCATGTGTTACGAAATATGTATACTACGCATATAAATACGCATGTAAATATGTTTACTATGAATAAATCCTATTAAGTTTAATTTTTTTGTTTCAAACAACACCTTGTATAAATGTAAGATCTGAAACATTGCATATTCAGCATCTGGCTGCCGACATCTGGCTACGATAAATCACAAGACTAAGCAAATGAGCTGCAAACGATTGACGCCCTAAAAGTTGACGTAATCAGCTAAATTTATATTACAAGTTAGCAAGTACAAAAATATAATGTTTCATGTAAATACACAAATGCACAAGTAATATACATTTTATACCTGGACTAAGCCCATATGGACCTAATAGAGAGTCTAGGATTCATATGACTCCGAGAGTTAGCTTTGATGTCCTTTTACTTATACGGTTTAAATTTGTAAAATGCTTCCAAAATCTAAGAATAAAGAAGTAATTCTGTGATCTGCTTGGATATTTGTTAATAATTCACCAATATATAAATATGATAAAAACGTATTTATACAATATTAATATAATTTATAATTTTTAGTAGTTACTTTCAATATATTGATCGATTATTATTTTCTCTTATATGGATAGTATAAAAATTTTATAAAAACGAAAAGCTTATAAACTAATATTCTTTAAAAACTACGAGTACATAAAAATGTGATGTCAAACCTTGTATGTTAAACGCTGAATAAAAGTAACAAATTGAGAAATGCACATATCGCATTGTGCAGCAGCAATCTCTAATTTATTTGACAACTCAAAGTTAGGCCAGCTATGGCCGGCCAGTTGGAACGGCGCCATAATGCCAAAATGACCATCGAAAGCTCTTTAAAATAGCTTTAATGGTACTGTTAAATTGACATTTTTACTAATCATACATATACAGGTTTTATTGCACACCAAACTTGTGATGTGTACCAAGTTATCTAGCCCATCCATTAAGAGGTACTACGAGTATATATGACATGAAGGATTATAATGATCCGTTTTTGTTCGTTGATCGTTCGTTTGTCTATCTGGGTCTCCCTCAGAAGAACTGAGGGTCTCACCCGGCTGGGTTTATCGCCCGGGCTCATATTTGTGGGCGGCGTTGGAACCCACAGACAGAAGGCTATGCCCTGAAGCCGTTACCCACGACCGATTTTGAAAGTTCTCTAATTCTTAGAAAACTTCGATATACATATTATATAGGAACGTAAGTACGTAAGGTATGGATTACGTTTTAGCCTGATACATGAAATGGTGGAATATCACAAATAAAATATAATACAAATAACTAAATAAATTCCGTCCAGAATATTTATTAGTAACCTTGTATTTTTTTGTAAATACTTATAATATAATCATTTTTTTTTAATGAAAATACAGTATTTGAATTTATAAACTGTAAAATGTTATTACCTACTGTGTCGTTTCATATGTAGAATATAAAAAAATCTCTTATATTAAATGTTTATCAAAGCATAATCTCCTTTTTCGTTTGCGGATGTTCATTCCAGCTTGGAAACGATAACGCGTCGATGGTTACCGCTACGCAGCACGCACCATCCCTGGTCTTTACGTCAAACAAACTTTTATACAACCTTTTTATGTAATTCATACCATATACAATATACATACTAATATTATATATATATATATATATATATATATATATATATATATATATATATATATATATATCGTTGTTTAGTAAAAACTGAGCTAAGCTAATTTCCATAAGGTAATGAGTAATGATATAGCATCAAGAAGACGTAAATGAACTACCTTTTATAATCGAGCAGAGTCATGAGCTGTGATGAATCTATACTAATATCATAAAGAGGTAAAGTTTGAGAGATTGTGAGTTTGTTAGTTTGTGACGTTGTTGAGGGTAATCTCTGGATCTACTGAACCGATTTAGATGAAATTTGGTGAGAAGATAGTTTGAGAGCCTGAAAAGGACATAGGATTTTATCCCGGAAATCATCATTTAAGGGGTGAAAATGGGGATGAAAGTTTGTATAGGAAATCAAGCTAGGGATGAACCCAAGCGAAGCGAAGGTGAGTCACTAGTTTAAAATAAAATAGAAATTAATCTCCATAAATATAGCAAAGAGGTAAGTCACTAGTAATAAATAACTAAGTAAAATCTAAATCTTAGGTAGTTTTAGCATTAAAGAAACCACAGATGAACAATACAATCAAACTTTATTTAATAAAAACTAAATTAGTTCAGTTCAGTTTTAGTTACACGTTTCCTTCATAAAAACTACTGAATCGATTTTGATAAAATTTTTACTATTCCCTAAGTTAAAATAAATGCAAAAGTAAAAGCAGATATAAAAAGAATAATCACGACCTGATGACTAATTTCGGAGAAATAGGTGGACAAACATACATACATACACCTATAAAATTTTGTATATTTGTTTGGAAGCCCTAATAGATTATCATATGTGAATATTTTGCAGTTCCAATAATATTATATACATACCTTTCGAATAGATAACCTCCTTTTTTTGAAGTCGGTTCAAAAAGTAGACTTTTTAATGAATTCATAATGCCATATCGGGAACTTTTTTAAACGGAATTGCAGCGCTAACAACACAAAATCTGTTCAAAAAAGTTGATATATCTCTTAAGGAGCTTTCTTCCTTCCTTCAACAATAGTATTGAAAACAAAATCCTACCATAAAACAAAAGTAAGGCAAACTGCAAACGTAAACTACTAAAGCTTCTTAATTTCGATGATTTTATTCCCTTTACGTAACCTCAATATAAAATTAGGTTTTTTTTAATATAAAACCTTTACATACTTTTTATATTTTAAATATATTTACACCATAATCGGACAACTTGACGATACGTTTGGCTCAGTTTGTAGTGACCCTACTTACTGGCCAGCGGTCACGGGTTCGAGTCCCGCTGGGAGCATTCATTTGTGTGATGAGCACGAATATTTGTACTTCAGTCATGGGTGTTTATATTTATAATATGTATGTATTTAAAGTTATATATGTGTAGTGTATCAACTATCTGGTATACATAACATAGGCTTCGTAGCTTACCATGGAACTAGATGGAAATATGTCCTAACATATTTATTTATTTATAACTATTCTAATTGCAAATGTTTGTATGTCTATGCGTATTTTTGTAACTGCGTCACGCTGGAACGGCTAGACGAACATGGATGTTTATGACACAGATAGGTTACCTGGAGTAATATAATACATAGAGTCTACTATTAGGCACCAAGGGACGTATCCAAGCGACACGATGGTTAGTCACGAGTAATTTAAAAAAAAAACACAGTCTTAAAATTAATTTAATACTTAATTTTAAAATAGAACAACTTTAGTCTAGTACTTGTGTCATGAATAATATAGCTATCGATTGTACACAAGGGAATGAAAATGTCGATAAAAGCCCATAAAACTCTTTTTTCAAAGCAATCGCAAAATTGCATCTCTTCTCGAGTGCACTCAGTATGCGCCATACAAGTTATGAAGGAATTTTTCCGCTGCAATAAACCACAATTTGTATGATGGAACAATACAATGCTAAGTTAACGAGAGATTATAATGGTATCTATAAGTTATATTATAGCGTTGTTTTCTTTATATTTTACTAGCGACAAACCGTAGCTTTGCTCGGATGTGTTTCTACATGTATTTTGCCAAGTGCTGGTTGGAGAACTGTGAAGTTTATCTTTCGAAAACTTGTAAGGTTCTCTCACAGATGCAGGTTATCTCACGATGTTTTCCTTCACCGTAGGAAAAGAGGTTATCATGTTGGAAATGATTCGCACATGAAAATATACGAGGAACGAGACCCGGGACTTGTACCCGTTTCACTTGTTTTCCCAAGCGAGCGTGTTACCACTGAGCTGCCACTGCCTTATAGTAATGTGAACACAAATAATATAAAGACAAAATATATATTTTAGTTATATTAGGTAGATTTTGTTGTGTATATCCAAAGGTTAGGTTAGGGCTAAGCCTCATCCGCTTGAGTTATATGTCCAGTGGACCCATAAACAATATAAACGCTTTTACAAACCATTGGTGTTAGAAACCCCATTAATTCTACTCCTTAATACCTTTGTGGTAATTTTCTTTAATATTAACGAATTTTTATTATAACTTATAAATAAAATTTGAATCTGGCTGTAATTTAAAAAAATGATTTTGATGATGAAGCAATGAAAACCATTAGCTAAATTCTTATATCAGATTATCTTCGAAAAAGTTAAACGGATTTAAATAGAACTTTCACTGACAGATAGAAGATTTTAGTGAAAGTAACAAAATCTACTTATTATCGTCAGAAAGTATTACCGCCCTAACAGAATATAGGAAAGATAAGGAGCTCTTTTTTGTAGGGACATTCAGGGTAGAAAGTGGGGATGAAAATGAGACGGTATTTTTATGCGAAACCACGCTTTTATGATAATGTTTCAAATACACTCCCTGAGATTCATATAAGGTTGCATATTTGTCGCCAACGAGTATATTTATACCGATTCTAAAGATATCTTATGTATTATTAACTGATCTATACATATAATAAAGTTGTAACTAAGCCGAATCTGTACATTAAATATTTTTTGGAAAATCTAATTGAAATAAACATTATTATCGATAACGAGGCCGAATCTATAGTTTTTATAATTTTTGTCTGTCTGTCTGTCTATCTCTCTATTACCGCATCACAGAAAAACCACTGGAGGGATTTCGATGAAATTTGGCATGATGATAGCTGGTTATCCGGGTCAATAGGATACTTTTTAACGCGGGAAAATGTCTCATTTCTGAGAAAAAATACAAAAACTGCTATGTAAGAGTATACTAATATGTAAAACCTAAGAATTTGGTTTTTGGTCATCTAAAAGCGGGCGGAGCCGCGGGCAATGCTAGTTTACATATAAAAGAATATTAAAATTCCAAAGCTAAAAATACAGATAAAAATGTTTAGATAACAAATATCATTAATATTTATTAAGGTTTGAATTCAAAATTTTACAGAATTTCATATGGAAATCACTAACAAGCGTTATTATGAATGCAAAAATTTAAATACGTGCTGGAAAGTTGTTTCAAGTTTTAACAAGATTAAACTAATCATATTATTTGGGCTTTAGACTACAATTTCACTTACATGGAATTTAAAACAATTAAGTGTATTTGATATTTTGCCAGAGACTTATATGACTTTTTTTTCTGAATTTTAAATTGGATCTATTCCATTTTAATTATGCTTTCATGACGTAAATAATATCGTGATAGATTGTCATCCTAAAATTACATATTTATGAAAGAACAGAACCGTAACTATTATACAAATAATTTGATTAAAATAAAGGTCAAAGCAAAGGGTCAAGCTCGAGTTGGAATAGAGCTAATGTTTCCATACCATCAGTCCTTTTACTACTATAGTTTTCCACACCGCTCGGCCAGTTTCTTATATTTTTCTTTGTTAGTTTAATTTAGAACAATATTTTTTGAACAAGTCAACAACAATAACTCTTTTATGTGAAGTTTTATGGAATTTATATCATTCAAGCCATAGAGAAAGTTAGATCTTTCTTATATAATTATTTCTTATATGAGAATCCCCCACTTACCTAACTGATCTTATCTTAATCTGTGTTCTATTATAACGTATTTCCATAAGAAATGCGTCATAACAACGTAATATATTATATGAAATTTTGTAGCGGCTATCTGTTACAGTTTAAAGAAACATACAGACGAAAATGTGTACATTACATTTCTTTGTACTACTCGTATTTTCCATAACATTTGCATAATTATTATTATAAATATTACAAACCAAAGAAAAAAAAATAGTATTAGGAACTTAAGGAATTTCATCTATCCAAGTTCTTTCCGTATTTACTTTATAAACAATAAAGTAGCGGCATGACTGACGCATTACGCTCCATAGTAATGACACAACATAAGCAAAGATGCCGTATCATAGGATATGGGCAGCCATCCAAGTACCAATTTTATGGCAAGAATATATCTTCTGAATATTGCGAATCTGAAGAGGTTCATTTACACAAATATGTTCTTATACCTAAGACTACAGTATTACGTAACAAGTCTCGAAGAATAGTAACGAATGTGAATATTTCTAAGTGATAATATCGTAAACTAATTTACTAAATTGACTGAGTATATAGTATAATTATACATATGTAACTTAGTTGTTTGAAGTTATTTTTGTGATATATTTTTCTTTTACATAAGATCTTATAAGTAACTTACAACTAAGCGTTGAATTGTCTTTTTTTATGGTATGGTCTGGTCTGGTATGTAAATTTTTTTATAATTATTATTCGGTAAAGTGAAGATGAAGCAGTAATAACTCACTCGCTTGGAATACCGGGTGAAACGAGTCCCAATCCTGTGTCTTGCGCTTACGATATTTTCATGCGCAAATCATTTCTAACTTATTAAATTTTCCTTAACATAATATTACTTAGTAATAAATCATCGTATAACGGAATTCTTTAGGAAAGTATTTTTTAATATTAAATTTACTTCTGCTCGTGGATTTGCGCGTACCTACTTATGTTGTACCTACGTATATTTTAAATAAAATTATCTATTCGGACTTTTTTTGCGGATTTATTTTGATTTTTGGTTCTCGACGTTACGAATGCTTTACAGCAATCATGATCACGGGAGAGACAGTAAAATTTTAAATGTCTCAAAGGCATTGTACAGTTGTTACAAACCGTGCCTACCCACAAAATTACAAAATGAATTCAAAAATACAAAAATGGCACCCAAGTACCTTATAATATTGGTTATTTTTTTATAACTTTAATAAGTTTTACAGTTCAATCTGTAATTATAATTATATAAAACAGTTTAAAAAAAATCGCCTAAATCTATGAAACTATTATTATGTCAACTTAATTATATTTCTAAAACAAATTTCAATTTAAAATTAAAAAAAAACATAAAACCTGACAAAATACCCAACTAAACACATCATGTAAAATTTTGCCCGGTTACCATTTCATCAAATGAATAGAAGAGTGAAAATATAGCGTGTCGCAGAAACATTTCTTTGATTACTTAATCAGACATACACTCACACTAATTCTATTTCGTATTTCCATGGATCATCGTTCACGAAATTATAACGTAGAAAACATTAAATAACGTAATATTTGTAATATATCAAATGAAAACTAACTGGAAATGTGCGTGCTGTTTCGCTGTCGACACAAAAGTATTTTTTGATACTTTTATTTTACAAATAAATTTCATTTTAAGATTTTAACTTTCAGTATATGATGCGTTTAATTAAGAAATTTCAATAAACTTATCTATACTAATATTATAAAGAGGCAGAGTTTGTTTGTTTCTTTGAACGCACTAATCTCAGGAACTACTAATCCGATTCGAAAAATATTTTTTTGCATTAGATAGCCCGTTTATTGAGGAACGTGGGTTTATCTTTAGAGATACCACATATTAAATAGTCGATCTATTCCATACTAACCTTTAAAACTTTCTGTACGTAACGATGAGTCGCTAGTTATGGATATTATTAAGTTATTCATAATATCCCATGTGTACTTACATTTTCGTAAAAGGGTATTTTTAGAACAAAGTTGAGTACAGAAAAGTGTTTGTTATCGAATCGCAAATATAATTTATAAGCATATTATGTTAGAATAAATAGTATTGGAAATGGAAATCCTGTTATTTGCTAAAGCAATAAACTCTGTATATAACAAAGAAAACTGACCCTGAAATAAAACAGGCTAGTGAAGCATATATTATGTAAATATTATTTAATATATTAAACGTGTTATAAAAATTGTTATCTATTGATATCTAAAGGCAGAAAGAAATTCGTATTTGGTAGATTATAGTTACGTTTGCGAAAAAATACGAAGTTTGTCACCAAAACTTTTACACGTAAATTTTAGTACGGGCAATATTTTCGAATTACCTACTTATAAAAGTAGTAAAGCAAAGGAAAGTTAAAAAATGATTAATGATCCTTATTAATATTATAAATGAAAAGTTTAAGAGTATGTGTGGATGTTTGTCACTCTTTCACGCCGGAATGGCAGAACAGATCTGGATGAAATTTGGCACAGAAATAGATTATAGTCTGGAATAACGCATAGGCTACATTTTATGTCGGAAAAATGTACGGTTCCCGTGGGATAGGTTTGTTTTTGTTTTCCTAGAGGTGAACCCAAGCGAAGTGAGGGTGAGTTGCTAGTTATAAATAATTTTCTGGCTTGATTTAAACAAAATAAGTTAGTCAAGTCAGTGCCTTGTTACTGTTCCCTGAAACTTTTATTTGGATTTAATGATTTATCTGGATTTTCATAATAAAAAAATACATAAATAAATTCAATTTTCTTGTTAATGGCTTCAAAATTTACCAGTAGACTACAAATTAATAATTAATAATAATAACTCTAAATTCAAGATTAAGAGTTTATGTTGTCATGTGATTGTCATTCATGTCATTTAATCAATCAATCTAATTTATTAATCACTAGCACTGCCCGCGGCTTCACCCTCATTCAGATAACCAAAAACCAAATTCTTAGGTTTTACATGTTAGTATACTCTTACATTGCAGTTTTTGTATTTACTCTCAATAATGAGATATTTTCCCGTGGTAACAAGTATCGTATATATTGACCCGGATAACTAGCTACTATCATGCCAAATTTCATCAAAATCCCTCCAGTGGTTTTTCCGTGATGCGGTATCAGACAGACAGATAGACAGACAAAAATTCTAAAAACTATAGATTCGGCCTCTGTATCGATAATAATGTTTATTTTAATAAGATTTTCCAAAAAATATTTAATGTACAGACTCGCTTAGTTACAATTTTATTATATGTATAGATAAAAGTAGCTAACAAAAGTAGGATCATTTTATTATAACGTGTAACGCGTTCGTATACTGATCATACGAAAAGAGAATGACAAAACTAAGCACTAACACGCTTTTCTGAAGGAAGAATTTGAATACATTACTATTTTTTTTTAAATCAATCATGGAATTTAGATTTAGAAATGGAAGGAAGAGTGCTACAACCAAATATTATTAGGTTCTAAATCTAATCTTTTTTCTTTAGTGGCAAATCTAATCAATCTAGTACCAATTAGTGCAGAGAATTGAGCAGCAAAGAATCATATATAGTTTTATTGTCAACAACTATTAAAATATACACATAAATGTAGATTGGCAGGTATAATAATGTACTTGATTAATTTCAAGAGAAATATGAGTTACCTAAAGTAAAAATGGGTCAGCACTCAATTTATAAAGTGTCCTTCACAATCATTTTATTATAATAGATGTCGCAAACACTTCCATCAATTTTAACATTGAAAATAAAATTATTGCTTAGTCATAATTTTGTTAATTAATTTTGCTTGGATCTTTAGGAATTGTAAAAAATATCTCTTATATGACTATTATGTATTACTTTATTTTTTACTAATTTTCAAGTTTCAAAATATATTTTTACGTAAATAAGAAAACTGACAAAATCTATAATCATCTTCCTCGCTATAGAATAAGCACTTTGTTTCTCCTAAACATGATATATTACTGAGTTCTTCGATGCAGAATAATCTTCAATATCACGGTTATTTACATTGTCATATTGATCCTTTTTGATACCAGATGACTATCCTTTAAATCATCTTTAGTCAAAATAAACTAATATTTTCTATGCTTAGTATCTTTTATATAATATTCGTAAGAATAAAAGTTATAAAAATTACTTTCAAATTCTTCAAACTTAATCATTACGAAAATTAAAATAAAACTCGAGAAGTGTAATAATTCGTCACTTTCAACTTGAGAGATTAATATGTTTACCAAAATCCCTTTGAGCCAATTCGCTCCAGAACAACCTTGGGAATCTCCACAAATCATCGTTGCAATTTTAGTAATAATTGATTATAGATTGCCATATACTTTCTAAACACTTTTTTTTATTGAAATAAAACAATGTTTAGATACGTAATAAATAGGCAATCGTTTCGAATGTATTGACGAAATATTCAACGTTGTTTGCAATATCTAATTTGTACTTGATAACCTAAGTGCAATCAAACCATTGATCTAAGTGCATTTAATTCCTCTATATCCATTGTGAAACGGGCAGCTAAATGAGTGTGTACGTGCTGTGTATATTGCTTGAGTTGATGGGCTCCCAAAGCATGACATAACATTTTCATCGGCTGTTGTAATATCCATGATGATGCTTTTAAAAATGATAAAAATCACATCCGGCGCTAAATTATCTAACAAAAAATTAAAATTTTATAAACATTCAAGCTAATTTCACATTGCTTGGCGATGATATGTTCTCTATGTATTGGTATAGAACGATTTGTTTTATGATAAGCTACATTGAGTGCTAGTTCAGAATAATTATGTGGTAATATGGTCTCAAGGAGGCTACAGGAACGTCACATTCGCCAACTAACAGATAATTTGTGATCATCCACAAATATTGCCCGATCATTGACTGCACAACCTGACGTGAGTTCAAGACTTGACCTTAATAAAGATGCTAATTCTATATCTAAAAAAATAATTTCTCTAGATGGAAACATCATGCAGGGCTCTAATTATGCTCTATTTATCCCATATAATATTCAAGTATTTTTATATCTTTATATTTGTTAAAATTAATCAAGTCCAGTACCAATTTCTGAACTATTGAAGATTTTTCAAATATTACGATGAGAGAGATTGTACAGTCAATCGGTGGTGGCAGTGCAAAATGCAGTATTACGAGCGCACCGTTCTAACGTAGTTGACCGTGTCTCCTGTGGCTTCAGTAAACGCGCGCCTTAGTCGGGCCCGGCGAGTCTGCGACAGGGTTTGTGGACAGAGGAGCAGCCCCTGTAGGTTGAAAACAGAAATCAAATCAAACATTAAAAATTTGATTTGATTTGAAAGGAACCTCTCAAGACCCTTACACAGCACTTACACGCCGCTCTAAATGCATCTGGAACAGCTTACAGTGGAAGGTACTCTTGAATGTATAATGGAAATGAACTGTTGAATAGCAAAATAACGTAATTCATAATGTCTAAGTATGAATGAGGCACTTAAAATTCTCTGTAAAGTTAATATGTGCCAGATCGTTACTACGTGCATAAGGCAAGTCAAATTGCCGTGACTCTCGAAGGTACGCTTTAAAGAGGTTTTATTTAATGCTGACATTAAATAAGGATTTCTTCACACCACTGAGTTTTAGAATAAAATAAATGATTTAGAAAAAAAATACAAAAATTTCAGTCACAGTTTACTTACGTAACTCATTTTACCAATAAATCGTTTCTAATGGAAATATTTTAAGTGGTGAATCGTAAATTTTATAAGATTTAGAATAATTGTATTATTCAATAAATTGTTTAAGCTTTCAATAACAATTTTACAAATTGAACTTAGAAAGCAAATTATGGGCCAATCGGTTTTCTTTTGTATAAAGAAATCCTTAACAAGCAATAATTGACCAATTTACTGCTAAAATTTAGTTAGATAAAGCCGCTTAAGCAATTATACAGCTATTTCTTCTTGAAATTCAGTTAGTGGTCTAATTAGATTGCCTTTTTGCAGTGCTGTTCGCTTGCGTGTCTAGCGCTTACAAAGGCTGAAATTTTTCGTTATCCTTAATTAATACATTCTGTGGCCTGAAAATATTACTTTTCCTTTTAAATTTTTCATATTTTGCCATACTGTTCGTTTAATTAATTAAAATGTTTTCATAGAAATATGAAGACAACAGATAATGGGTTTATAGAAGTATATACCTTGTTTATTAGTATTTTTTTTTATTTTCTTTACAATATCTTGAATATACCTACTATTGGAGACAAACTAGTTGGTATATACATTTTATATTTACTTTTTCGCGTAACATTAATATATCAAAGATAAGTAATTAGATATGTGTGTAGATTAAATCCTTAATAAACTTTCAGTTTGTTTCCTAAAATTTTACTTACTCGAGTAGCGCCATCTATTGATTGTTCTACTTACCTGTTTGAAGGGTCGCATGCCGCCGTTGATACGTAAAGAGTCGGCCGCTATTCCAGCGATTCCGTCTCCGGGTTCTCTTAGTTGTCGCAACGAGGCGCTAGGGTGGTGAGTGTGATGGACACAGTGTGCTGCACATGCGCTAGACTCCGGCTGCGAACTCTGGCGGATAATTCTAGTACTAGTTGCTGGTAGTAAAAGCGCCGGTGGCTGTATAACAGGACATGTACTGACAGCGTGTAACGAACTACAACCACAGGGGTAGTGTACAGCAGAACGAACGCTTTCCCGTGACATAGACCGCGCTAGTTGTAAGGCCGACATAGGCGCCGTGGATTGCCTCCTCTCACATACACGACATCTCGCGTAATTCTGTGGAACTAATTGGCATGAAGGCACTGAACCACGATGGGAACAAGTGGCAACTGGTGATACCAATGTTTGTGGTCGATCTGGGGGTTCCCGGCATTGTAATTCTATATCTGGTACACTTCGTGTGGTACCATCTTCTATTCTTATTGATGCGGCACTCTCTTCGCTACCAGGACCGCCGGATAGTTGAGGTCGTAAATGTGTGGTACAGTCCTGTCTTTGTAATACAGGTTTAACGGTCCTATTTTCTGTAGGTAAAATGACAGTGACTGATGGCCCTGAGACGAGAAGGCTGGCCGTCTCATCGCTGCTGCCATAGCCGGAATTTGTGATAGCCTCAGTACTGTCAGTTGTTGGCACAGACATCTTGATTTATTATCTGGAACAAGAAAAATAAATATGTATTTTTTGTGTTTTCTTGCCATAAGCTTGGTTCCTTTATAAATGTATTAAGTAAGACGCAACTATTCACGTATCTTTATCTCATAAATTACTAATAATTGATGCTGATTCTTAATTAAAGTACAAATAGGGTCAATATTATGAAACATACATTTTATAAGGATGTCTATTTAAATTTATTAAAAATATATAGTTTTAATAAACACTTCATTAATAATCAAAATTAAAACCATAGCGGACAAATTGATACCATAAATAATAATTATTATATATTACATTCTGTGTATATACTCGTAAATAGGTCAAATTAACATGTTATTAACGATCTTGCGATAAACTCACTAAAGCTTAAATAAACTAAATCACTCAGTATTTTTAGATACTTATTGATTTGTATTTTCTTAAAAGAATTTACAAAGGAAACAAAATATAAAATATTTAAATGAAAATGCTCTTTGCATGTCTGCAAATAGAATATACTGTCAGTGCTTCAGGTCACGTATTTTGCACTACAAAATTCCCTAAGGAACATTTCAAAAGAATATGTAACGCCTTCATATTTTAGGCTGAGATTTTTCGCTCTTCGCTACATTTCTGTTTTTGTGAATGCTTTTTAGTAAACTACGAAACATTCTTATAATATTTTGTAATATTGTATAAAATACTAGAAAAACACTCAGAGTACCAGTATATAGAGTAAGGTGCTCAGCATTAATCCGTTGCTGCATGAAATAAAGTCCAACCAACAAATATAATATTTTTGGATTTTCTCATATTGATAAGTTTCAAACATACAAAATTATAAGAAATATAACGTAGTATATCAATGCTCGTCTTTGTAGCGTATTCATCTCAAAAAAAGGTAAATATTTTTTTCTTACATGTACGACGTGCTACCCCATTTTTTTTATATTTTGACTACAGAATTGTCTAGCAACTCAAATAAAATTAGTCAATTTTAGATATATATTCAAAGATTTCGGAGCAAATGGGTATGATACACGAAAAGACGGATATGATGAAATTACAAGGTTTCCATTATTGCCTTTTAGCTACGGAGCCCTAAAACTGTATTATTGAGTAAGGCATATATTATGTATCTATGTTGAAGAGTTTCTTATAAAAGAAAAAGTGTGGAAAAAATAAACGTGTATATGAGACAGCTTTTATGTCGTATTTACTACTGTAACTCGACATTGAAAGAAGCAATTGTTAATTTCTCACCGAATATTTTCAGTAAAACTGAATTTCATGCAGGTGGTAGTTTTCTTAAGGCTTGACTACACAACACTTTCAATTAAATGTAAGATTCGAAAGTGTCTCTATTAGTGTAATTGAATAAAGTGAATTTTGGTGTTCACTTTGCATATTATTTAGTTGAGTAATTACTTAATCCCTTAGTGACTGCAAGTTCTTAATTAAAGCAGATTAAAACTTTGTTACGAGTTATAAAATAAACAAAAGTTGGGATGTTGGTAAATAACCTACGCCTGTACTATCACATCGATTTACATGCAAATTGCAAACACAATCTACTAAACCGTATGGTATTCTAACTAAAACTTTGAAATTGCCTAAGAAGTGTGAATGTGTGAGTTAAATATATACTCGCCTTGTAACAACTTTACGATAAGATGTTGATGTGGGCTTTTTTGTATAAAATAGATCTAAATTTTTATAATTTATGAATTGTCAACTACATCTACAACAATTTAATCAATAAAAAATTCATAAGCCATCTAAAAAATGTAATAGCGACCTAAATTAAAACTATATGGTAGATGTTTTTTATGAAATAAATTATAGTTTTAAAAACTAAAAAACGCAGTTTAATGATAAATCGTAAAAACGTAAAAAATATTTCTTAGTATAAAAGAATAAAGAGATTAACGAGAAAAAAGTGATTAATGATATCGTGAAAAAAAAGTGGGGTGTTCGATATCAGTTGTTATAAATATTCCATTGGTACGATTTTTAAAAGTAAAAGATTACCCCTTTAAGGGATGAATTTCGAAAAAAAATGTAATAAATAAAGCTAAATAGCACTTTCCGTGCATTTCACATCAAGAACGGTCGAGTTTCATACAATCTTTCATCCCCTGTTTTACCATTTTAGGAGATGAGTTTCGATTTTTTTTTATAAATTATTGTATTTTCATCAATTCTTGTTAAATATGCAAAGTTTTAGTTGAATTTGAAGTTTTGAAGTGGGTAGAAATCACGTTCAAAGATTTCGTGACAAAGATAGATAGATAGATAGATAGATAGATAGATAGATAGATAGATAGATAGATAGATAGATAGATAGATACAGGTGAAGTTAATAAAAGCGTGTTAAAAATCAACCTATTTATTATTAAAAACTTACTATTGTTAAAATAAAAGTGTAACTAACAGACGTTTTCACTCGAATCTGTAGTCATCTCGCTTATATAAATTGTATTTGACAAGCTTAATCTGGTGAGCTTCAGAGATAAGTCAGCCCCTTTTCATCAGTTACGTGTTAGATATTTGGGTGTTACCGGCCGGATTATAACTTAATTTTAATAGAAAAAGTAATGATATTTATTAATTATTATTTAACTAATATGTAACTTCAGGTCATAGTCTGTCTGTATAATTACCAATCCGTTTGATAACAAATCATAGTGATTGACGAAGTCTTACTGCTGACTGACTGTGACTTCACCCGTATCACCATCATTCGCAAATAGGGTGTACCTACTACATATAGATAAGATAACATAATTAGCCCTTTTTAATGTCCCACTTCTGGGCACGGGCCTTCATTCAATATGAGTGGAATCAGGACATAGTCTAGACCACGCTGGCCAAGTGCGGGTTGGCGGACTTCACATGTCTTTCGAAAACTTGCTAGGTTCTCTCAGACATACAGGTTTCCTCACGATGTTTTCCTTCACCGTAAGGCAAGTGATAATCATGTTAGACATCATTCGCACATGAAAATATCAGAGGTGCGAGACCCGGGATTTGAACGCGCTTCACTCGGTTTCCCAAGCGAGCGCGTTACCACTGGGCTACTACTGCCTTTCTACTACATATATCCATATAAAAATAATAAATCCTGTTCCTACGACTTCTATGAAGATGATTTCCGGTATATTTATTAGGTAACAATATGTTTAACAACTTAATATTAAGTCCATACTTAATATAAAATAATAATTAATCTATAGGTACATATGTAAATATAATAAAATAGTAACAAAGACAAAAATAGAGTTAATCGAAAAACAAAATGTAATAATCCAAATAATTACAACCATTCACAATGAATGGACATACCTAATGGCAAATTTTCGTGACGCCGCAGCTTACCCACGGAAACGCAAAACGGCTCGGTATTTACTACTCAAGAGTATCGCAGAGCTGTTTCATAAATCTCCGTAGAGGTATTATTAGTAGTTATTGTTTGGAAGTTAATCATTTTACATTCCGAAATCTATACATATAATAAAATTCTAACCTAGTCAAATCTGTACAATAAATATTTTTTGGAAAATCTTATTGAAGTAGTTATTATTACCAATACGGAGGCCGAATCTATAGTTTTTAGAATTTTCGTCTGTCTGTCTGGGAACGCATCACGAGGAAACCAGTGGACAGATTTTGATAAAATTTGGTATGATGATAGCTGGTTATCCGGGTCAACATAAAGAATACTTTTAACTGCGAGAATATATCTCATCTCTGAAAAATCTATATTAAACCCGAACCCGACGACCCAAGCGACGGTGAGTCGCTAGTTTTATAGAGTCTTTATATTTTCCGCTATTGTTAGGTAAAATAATTTTTATTACTACTTTCCTTTTGTTGATGTATGCACTAATAATTCAATGCATTTTATGTAGTTTTTAATCATTCATCAATATCATCGATAATAATTATAGTGTTAGGTGAGTTTAAGTACTTGTCTTATTTTTAAATAGCATTTCCCGCGGCTTCGCCCACGTTCTAACGACCAAAAACCAAATTCTTAGGTTTTACATATTAGTATACTCTTACATTGCAGTTTTTGTATTTTTTCTCAAAAATAAGATATTTTCCCGCGGTAAAAAGTATCATATATGTTGACCCGAATAAACCAACTATCACCATACCAAATTTCATCAAAATTCCTCCAGTGGTTTTTCTATGATGCGGTAACAGACAGACAGAAACACAAAAATTATAAAAACTGTAGATTAGGCCTCTGTATCGATAATAATGTTTATTTCAATAAGATTTTCCAAAAAATAATTAATGTACAGATTCGGCTTAGTTACAATTTTATTGTATGGATTATCGCTGCCAGTAAACTAAGCAAACCTGACTAGTTTTTTGATAAATATGTGTAGGCTTTTAGACCGCATGTGACAAGCGCGGTAATTCAATTCAATGCGAGATTGAGCCCTTTGTCCAGCGATGGGACGCTATAAAGGTAATTTACTATCAATAGAAACTTTTATTTTAGTTTTAGAAAACTATATTAGGAGTAATAAAGAGGTGAGTAATTTAATAAGAGTAAAAAGTTTATTTAAAACACAAAAAGTGAATAAATATTAACGAATTTTCAACTATAAAACATAAAATTTTGAATAAAATGTAAAACGTAAAACCGTTAGACCTAGTTTCAATAAAAACATGCACATGGTTTATTTCAATCTTAATTTACTTTGATACAGAGGAGTGTATTTATAATTTAAATTTCTAATTATACATTTTAGATATAAATACTAAGCTGATTTGTATTTTTCTTATTTTATTTTTATGACATACAGATTTATCTATACATATAATAAAATTGTAACTAAGCCGAATCTGTACATTAAATATTTTTTGGAAAATCTCATTGAAATAGGTATTAATATCGATACAGAGGCCGAATCCATAGTTTTTAGAATTTTTGTCTGTCTGTTACCGCATCACGGAAAAACCACTAAACGGATTTTGATGAAATTGGGTTTGATGAGGTAAGTAGGGACGAACCCGAGTGGAGCGACGGTGAGTCGCTAGTGTATAATAATTATTAACAAAATGTTATCTTAATTATATTGTAGAGGTCGTCACTTGAAATAAAGTATTTATTCGGTTGAAAGCTAATTGAACACAGATTAAATAAGTATTTTACTTTGTCGGAGCGTATTTAAAATTTAAATTTCTTATATACATATCATACATTTTAAAACGAATTATTAAGCTTATTTGTTTTTTTTTCTTATTTTTTATTTTTTATTTATACCCGGCAACGCATCTGCAAGCCCTGCGGTGTTGCAGATGTCCATGGGCGGCGGTGATCACTATCCATCAGGTGAGCCTCCTGCCCGTTTGCCCCCTTAGTCCCATAAAAAAAAATACCCACAGTTTTATGTATAATTATTATAAAAAAAATATCTTATAATTAATTATATTGTAGAGGTCGTCACTTAAATAAAGTATTTATTCAGTTGAAAGCTAGTTGAACAAAGATTGAATCAGTATTTTACACTATTTATTTTTACAAACGACTGTTTTTAAACTTGGAAAGAGGAAAGAAAACGGAACATTGTTAACAAGCTTTCAATACCAGGCTAATTAATTCTCTAGAAAAAATGAGGAAACTCGTTAAACTGTGAATTATTCTAAAAACAGGAATTTATTTTTACCTCGTTAGAAATGAATGTGGATTACCTATGACGCAATGAATTCTTAATAAGGCATAATTTTTTTTTATAATTAGTATAAATATTTAGAAGTACTTCTTAAATAGGTAACAAATAGAACAATAAATATATAAATATGTTGGGACATTAACACATAGCACCATCTAGTTCCATGGTAAGCTACGAGGCTTGTGTTATGGATACCTGATAGTTAATACACTACACATATATAACTTTAAATACATACATGTTATAAATATAAACACTGATGACTGGAGTACAAGCTCGTTCTCATTCAATCATCAATTCGTGCTCATCGCGCAAATGAATGCTCTTAGCAGGACTCGAACCTGCGAACGCTGGCACAGTAAGTAGGGTCACTTTAAACTGAGCCAAACGTGTCGTCATAATATCATAATATGCTTCAATGTAGATTCTTGTCATGTATTCCCAGAATTATTACATAACTAGCGACTCTCCCTCGCTTCGATTCGGATTCGTTTCTATACAGAAACAAATCTATCCCACGGGAACCGTACATTTTTCCAAAATAATATATTGCCTATAGCCTTCCTTAACAAACGGGCTATCTAATGCACAAAGAATTATTCAAATCGTATTAGTGGTTCCTGAGATTAGCGCGTTCATACAAACACACACACAAACAAACAAACTCTGCCTCTTTATAATATTAGTATGTATATAGAGATAGAAAATTATTAGTATAGATATAGAAAATTATTCAATAATTAATGATTCTTAGAAACCAATCTTAAAGGATTCTTTACAGATATTCAATCAATAATCCACTCATGTTATCATCAATAATAGATGATGCTACATCAAAAGTATGTCGAGGTTGGTCACGCGATATGACTATTAAAATAACAGAGTATTTACAATTTATGATATTAAAGTAAAATGTTATTTAGTTAACATGGGAATCATTGCAAATTCACTGGTCATTATAATATACACAACTAGCGACTCACCCTCGCTCCGCTCGGGTTTGTCCCTAACGTGGGCCACCCTTATCACTTAGGGGTATGGAAAATAGATAGTAGCCGATTCTCAGACCTACTGAATACGCATATAAAATTTGGTAAAAATCGGTAAAGCCGTTTCGGAGGAGTACGGTAACTAACATTGTGATATGGAAATTTTATATATTAGAAGATTACAATATAGAACAATTTTATATAAGACCAGCGACTTACCCCCGCTTCGCTCGGGTGCGTCCCCTAGGTAAATTTTAGTGTTTCGAACAGACCTTTAATTCTTTTTCTAAAATAAAAGTTGCCTAAGTTTCTCCTTATAACATAAGCTATCTACCAGTAAATTTCCGTCAAAATAAGTCCAGCTGTTTCGGAGATTAGCCGGAACAAACAGACAGACAAAAATATTAAAAATTGTTTTTTTTTCTTATAAGTACCGTATACAATTTCATATGCATTTAGTAAAAAGCTATTATTTTATTATTATTGCTTTACAATACAATCAGACAATTTTTATTTATCTGTATGGATTTATGATTTAAGAAATTTTAATATAAACTAGGACTAGATAGCCTATTATTGAAAATTTAAATAATAAAATAGTAAATAATATATATTGAAAATTAAATAATATGTCGGTATTTTAGTTCATTTGAGGAACAAGTTTAATAATTGATAATCCACGAATAAAATTATTTAATTTAAAATTTTGTATATCATTGTAAAAACTTTTTTTAAATAAAAATAATTTAAAAAAATGTAAATTGAAAAAATTAGTTCAGATCAAAATGCAGATTACAGTTAAGATTAGAATGCAATACAATATTTTAATAAATTTAAATATCATAAATTAGGAAATAATTTAATCTTATGTCCGCGCGATTTGATCATATTATTATATACATATACATATTGATTTAAAGCTTAACTTGTTGCTAAAAGTGTCAATAGCTTCTACTATATCTACACACCTTTTAAATACATTTTTTAAGAAAATTTTGCAATATAAACAGGTAACAATACTTATAATCTCCATTCATTCTTGAATCTTAGCGTGGACATTATTATCTAGTTATTTTATTTATTTATTTAAACATGTAACACAGAAAGCTTTACTGTTAGGAATCTAAAATCTTCACGATGCAGACATATTATATAGTTTAGGTATGTCTTAATGTATGGTCCATTAAACAGCGCTATAAAAGTAAGTGTACACACATAAAGTGCACTTATTTTACGAGAGGTAAGCGGAACTACACGAAATAAAATTTATTTTCGATAAATAAAAGTCTACCAAAGCCTCGCCCAGATACAAAGTATACTCAGTTAAATTTAAGGTTGCTATGCAAACAGCCCCGCCTCGTAGTGACCAGCGCTACTTGACAAATAATACAAGCTGACAGCTTAGGGCCATCCATAGTAATACGAACTGAAGAGTTCACAAAACAATGTTTATTTTATTTACCAGTGTTCATCTAGTGGTCCAAATTTGACTATAATCATTATTGAAAATTTGAAGAACGATTTGATTTGAACGATTTGATTATATGAATAGAATTTACCTATCTATACCTATTAAAAAAAACTTCTTCTTCCGGCCTTTTCCCATCTTTATTTGGGGTCGGCTCTCCTAATCATTTATCTCCAAATATGTCTTTCCTGGGTCGTCCTTGGGTCAACATTGTTGTTTTCCATGTAAAAAAAACTATCTCCTTAAAATTTTTGATAAGACTAGATCTCGTCATTAGCTACTAAAGAAAAAACAAATGGAAAATCGGTTGACAAACAGAGGACAAAAGGTACTGGACGGTTTTGTCTTTGCTTGTTTATATATAGATACTAACGTTTGACCGTGGCACCGCCCGCATTATATATTTACGAGTATGTATAATTACCGGTTATTAAGCCGTAACGTGATGTTAATAGCTTTAGCTTCCTCAATAAATAGACTATAAAGTGCAAAATAATATATCAAATCAGAATGGTATTTGTAAAGATTAGCTTCTTTATATGAAGTTCAGTACGTACATAATCTACTCGTATACTAATATTATAAATAGGTACAGTTTGTGAGTTTGTGACGTTGTAGGGGGTATTCTCTGGATCTATTCAACCGATTTAGATGAAATTTGGTAAGAAGATAGTTTGAGACTCTCTGGATCTGGGAATCTGGGTCATAGGATACTTTTTACCCTGAAAATCATCCCTTGAGCGGGTGAAAATGGGGATGAAAAATTAAGTCCCTCTATAACTGCCTTTAAAAAGAAAATAAAACAGCACCTTCTCACCCAAGTTTTTCCACAATAATTATATTAACTACCATTATTATGCATTATATTATATAGATACTCGTATGTATTTGTGTATGTAGTAGTATGTACATATGTTATGGTATATAATATGTATAATGTTTTGTTATATGTATATATAATATATATTTATTTAAGTATTTTAATTTGAGTAACTGCACTTTAGCCTGCATTTTAATACTATCTCTCTAACTCACTTAGGTTGACTGGAAGAGATCTCTTCTAGAGATAAGTCCACCTTTGCTAACTAATTTTATTGTTTGTTACTCTCTATATTTTACATATAAGTGCAATAAAGAATAGTGCATATATATATATATATATATATATATATATATATATATATATATATATATATATATATGAAAGTTTGTATGGGGAATCAAGCTAGGGACAAACTCGAGCGAAACGAGAGTGATTCGCTAGTATTATATATTATTATCGTACATCATATTATATCAAACGTTTTACTACAAATTATGGTTAATGTATCTAAAAATAAAACTTTGAATTATATATAAACCACCATAAGTCATCGTGTAGATATATGATTTTAATACATTATTTAGTTTTCTATTAGCGATGGCGTTTCTAGAACGTCATATTGTGTAAGCTCTGGATATATTATATTTCAAAAGTATGATAAAATATTTTAAAATGTTCGATTGATTATAATATAATAAGACTTTAAATCTTGAGAAGAGATCTTCTAAGCTTTGGATTTCCACGCCGGATATTATATTGGGATTTTCTGTCATAAAAATATTTAATTAGGAGTTATGTTGTAGGTCGTATTACATCCAGTTTATTTGGAGAACTCATAAAGCTTTGATTTCTCTTCAATCGTGTTGGGTTGGCATTTTATCACGTAGGAGTAGGAGTAAGAAAATATCATGACGTGACGTTTTATTTACTCATATATTTTTTGTCTATTGTAGGTATGTCCTACGTGGATAACTTACATTAGTGAGATCGTTTACTCGAATCAAAAGTTGAATGATATATTATATATATATATATATATATATATATATATATATATATATATATATATATATATATATATATATTAAACGTAATATATATATAGCCTGATAAGATATTTAATAATAAAGTTAATGGTTATACAATATTTATATAGGACTACTGTTGATATTATTTATTAAGAAATACTTTCAAAACTTAACAAAAGGCGAGGGAGAGATAAATTCATAATATAATAATAGAATATAATATTGAGAAAATCGATAACATCACTTATTTGGACTTTGGCTAAGTAAGCTTTGGGCTTAAGTAATTGGAATTTAAAGCTTAAAATTTCTCAAATTTTTTTTTTTTTTTTACTTATATCATAAATGTGTGAGTTTGTTAGTTTGTTTAAACAAAATAAAGGAACAACGGTTACTTAATTTTTTTGCATGGAAATTGTTTATAAATATTTTATAGAGTGACATTTTCAACCAAGTTCAATCAAACTAAGTAATCAGTAGATTCTGGTATAGCTAATAGTTGCTTTTTTACTAAACTTCATCAACATTTGAATTTCTATTGGTTGAAAAGAATCAGAGAAATGATCACAATTGAATAAATATCACGTAATTCATATATACTCGTACATACAAAAATTCACCTGAACTTCTTTTTTTTCGTATTAAACCTTCATCTTTTTGAAGTCGATTAAAAACAGAAAGATTCGATGGCCTGAATGTCGTTGGTTAGATAGAAAATAGATTGTAATATATATGAAACGGCAATTAATTACTAAGTAAGATCTCAGTACAAAGTAGCGATGTGAGATTAAAGTTTTATTGCATACCACAGAGCGAAATTACTTCAATAAGTTTTTTTCCTTAAGATATTGCAAGACTTTTTCTCCTTCGGTTTCATTGACCATAATGAAAAGCACCTGTCTCTATAAAAATAAAATAGAATTCTTTTGCGGCTTATTCCGGATTTCGGTGTGTAAAATTATTTTTACCTAGTAAAAAACTCAAAGAATACTTTCGTATACCTAAAACAGATCTGTACATATAATAAAATAGTAACTTAGCGAAATCTGTACATGTTTTTTTTTTAAAACAATGACCGTAACATATTGTATGCAGAATATAGGCCCAAAAACAATAGTTATTAAAAAAATTGTCTGACTTTCTTAATGATTTTAACTAAGTTGTGAGTAGTGATAACTTTAGGATACCTTTATTACAGAAAAAAATTTCATTCCCTCGGGAAAACAACATAGCTGATTATGCATGACATAACAACATATATGATATTTACGCTGACTAAATCTTAAGAGATACATCCAAACAATGTACTAAATAATTGTAGGTCTTGAAAAGGGCTACATGAAAGTCTGCAATAGCATACGTCTCTCTCCTAAGGTACACTCGCAATACTATTAATATTTATTTAAAACGTACCAATTGATGGTAACAGTTACAGTACTACTACAACTACTACATTAAGTTCCATAAATCAATATTTCTCGAAGGATAAATTGGCACTTAAATGTAATATATGTAGTTTTTCAGTAGCTTAAGCTACTGAAGTAACTGAAAGCTTCTCACGTTATAAATTTAGTGAAATGAGGATGAGCTGCTAGTTTTAAAAATCTACGGAACCGATTTAGATGAAATTGGGCAAGAAGATAGTTTGAGACTATCAGAAAACGTGGATGAAAGTTTGTATGGGGAACCAAGCTAGGGACGAACCCGAGCGAAGCGAGGGTGAGTCGCTAGTTTATAAGCACAGAAGTAGATGATAATAATGGTCTTCTAATTAAATCATTCCCTAATGTATTTTTTACTGTTAAATCTAAAAACCAGAAAATTGAGCGAGTGAGTATGAACACTTGACTAAATACAATATATTTTTTTAATTAATTTTAATTTAATTTATACAAGGTTTGGGTGAGTTCGCTGCTGTTATTTTTTTGATGTATAAAATTGCTCTGTTTCTATTTATCATGATGGAATGGTACATAACCTTCTATAATAAATAGACTTTACAATACAGAATATTTTTTTCAAATCTGATTGGTAGTTCCCGTGATTAATGTTTTCAAACAAACGAAAAATCAACACTTTCAGCCTTGATATATTTGAAGATAAAAATATTACTTATAAAGGTATACCTAATAGGAATATTAAATAATCTAAAAGTTGAATTCCTCGACATTCTAGACACAATTAAATGCAAATTTTCTTAATCTCTCTACCTAAAACATAACATCTGCTGAATTAATATATTATCCGTGCCAGAATTCCTATTTTCCGACCTCCTTATGTTTATTTTATCAACCATTTATTATTATAGCGTATAAACTCTGTAATGTAATATTACAGTAATAATAGTATGAGAGTTATTAGCTTCTAATACGAATAAAATTTAGTGCCAAGATAATTTGGTAATATAATTTATAATATACTCGTATTTGAAATATATTTTAATAAAATTTAATGGCTTTCTTGGCAATTAACATAAAGTTAGTTTTGCTTTGAAATAATAAAGACATTAAAATATCAAGAATTAATTTTTCTAATCGATTTAATTTAGTTGACAGCAAAGTATGATTTATCTTCATCTAACTGGTAAATTTATATTCTATAGATATCGTTAAAACATTTTTACAAGCTTTTATTTAACTTCTCATGTTAGTAAATCTTGCAACTGAATTTTAAAGCAGTACATGGTTAGCATAGTGACATCATTTTAAATCCAATATGGCGGATCTCAAAGATGGCGGACTACATTTTTTATGCAGCCCTATGATATGGATGGAATAAAGATGTAATAAGAAAAAATAAAATAATTATAAAAAAAACATTTACGAAAACAAACTTTTATTTATCTCTTATGCATGCATAGTTTTTCTAATTTTCTTGTTAATTTCTTCGAAGCTTACAATATTACAAAAGTAATAGGCATAAGAAACAATTCCCATTATGACAGTTGAAATTTTTTTTTTTTAGGCGGGTCATATTAATTACATCAAATCTAAATTTAAAGATTGAAATTTTAAATTAAATGTTTGAGTTAATATGCAATTTAAATTTGAAAACTAGTTGAATGTAAATACGTCTCTTCATAACTAACTTTCCTTCAATAAAAAAGTGAATTTAAATAGAAACTTTGTTATTGAATAAGTTATGAAAACTTGTCCATTCATCTTTTACATTAGTTATTCAATTTAACTCAAACTTTGTCGTAATTAACTTTGTATTTGTTATTTTAATCAAAATATTGCTAATCCTTGCTTTGTTTTTGTTTTCAACCGACTTCAAAAAGGAGTAAGTTCTCAATTCGACTGTATGTTTTTTTTTATGTTTGTTACCTCAGAACTCCGTCATTTATTAACCGATTTGGACAATTTTTGTTTTGTTTGAAAGGGTAGGCTTCCAGATTGGTCCCATTTAAATTTCAAAAAAAAATACCACCCCTAAGGGTGGAAAAACAACTAATGATGAATTTAACCTACTTCTAATTGTCATATTGACTTGAAACTTTGCAAGTATTTCTATTTCCGTTGATAGTACAGTGGTTCGGTATTGTTGATCTGATCTGATAAGAAGCCAGAAGGTGGATAGGTGGAACTCTTCAACGGCTAATAGTAGATACTTTGAGTTTGGGCTTATTTTGTTTGATTTGACAAGCCTAACACGTTAGAATTCTTACTTTGCTACTACTGTCTACACTAAAAAGGGAAAAATAAAACCTTTTAACCAAAAAAATAAAAACCGACTTCAAACAAAAGCACTAAAAAGTAAAAAATTACTGATTGGTAGTTTTCATTTATTATACATATCTAATCAAATATTTTCGAAGTCGGTGTGCTTTGGCTAAGTAAAAGTTAAAGCCTACCTATTAAATACATACCTAATCAAATATTTTCGAAATCGGTGCCAGCCCATACAAAGAAAATATAATGATAAAAGTTTTTTTTTTAACTCATAATTGAAAAATGTGTACATTTCTGTTTTGAAATAATATGAGTATGTTTATGTATATATGTATGTTTATGTATATATTGTATTTATTTTGTTTTACTTATGATTATTCTTATATATTTTCTTATCGTTTCTCTGCATTTTCTCTTTCCGTCCCGCTACTTAACACTATTTTCCACATACATGGGTTGACTGGAAGAGATCTCTTATATATAAGTCCACCTTTTCCACGTCATTTTCTATGTATTTTTTTTTATTACTTGTTTAGTGCAATAAAGAATATAGTAATATAAAACAATGTAAAACAAAGATAACAACAAGATTCAATTTCATCAGAACAATCTGAATTTGTACTACTTTTTTTAAAATATGAGTAGTTGGACAGATGGTAACCAAGATATTATTATACAGTAGGAAATTAAAAAAAGAACTTAGCTACATTAAATGTAAATTTATCAAGTCAGAATAACGAAAAAAAATCGAATTGATTAAAGTACGTGCGCTTTGTGAAAAATAAAAGCTGCCATTACTGAGAGAAAAATCAAACTAAGAATTAAAAACCTGAATAATTTTTAAGGACTATAAACTACATACATGACAATATTTTGTTGGCTTTTGATAAGGTCAGGTTTAATTTTAAACAACGTTTTTTTTATTTCAAAAGGTTTTTATTTTTATTGACACTTTGACATTAAAATGCCAACAATAGTGAATCTTTTACTATTTCATATATTACTAGTGACTACGACATAGGCAGTGGTAGTCCAGTGGTGAATGGTAACGCGTTTGCTTGAGAAACCGCGTGTAGCGGGTTCATTGGCTAGCGTGATGGACTATGGTCTGATCCCCCTCATATTGAACGTACCCAGCTGTGGGACGTTAAAAAAAGGGCTGAATACAATATAATACAATACAATATTACTAGTGTATGCAAAATATGTGTATATATAAACTGTCTGTATACTAAATTTCATCTAAATCTGTTTAGCCGTTTCAGCGTGAAGTATGTATGTAACAAACATAACAACAAAAAAACATACAAACTTTTGCAATTATAGACCAATATCTAATATGTCAGTCAGAGAATACTTCATAGTGTTTATGAGCAAATTTAAAGCTATATTACTGTATATAATAATTGTTATTATATTGCAAGTACCAAATAACTTTTCAGAACTTGATCGTTATCGCTAACGACTCTTCAAAACCGATTAGATGATACAATACAATATGTATCTATCTCTAACCTAAATTTTCAAGAAGTTGGGTAATCTGCAGATAACGCTGGAAGCAGCATCAGGTTAAGGCTCTCATATTATTTCAGAACTGTTAGTATTATTCGCATGTTTTCAAGTTTTCAATATGATGAATAATTTAGTGATAAGTAAAGTATTATGTTATTAATTTAATGTGTTCCTCAAAGTCATTACTGAAAAACGAAACAACTTTGGAAAGTTTAATTGGAAACAGGTGTAGCTAAGAAACGTCTTGTTTAACCAGCAAGCTACATTCAAATCGGTCCATACATTTTGGTATATCTATTACTTTATTATTGATGATAATGATGATGTTCTCCTAGCCGATTCCGGTCACGGCGGCCAATCTCATTGAGACTAGCCAACTGCGCAGGAGATATTATAGTGCACAAGTGTAAGCGCAGACACAACTGCACTCTCTATTCCTGTCACACCTGTCACTGGGGTAAAACACCGCTAACTTCTCAACTCCGGGCTGTTACTGAGACTTACTATACAGAAAAACTCAATAACTAAACTTGGCTCGACCCGGGACTCGAACCCAGAACCTCCGAGTGTGCAGCCGTACATGCTACGTACGCCACTGAGGCAGTTTACTATATTATTATCACACAGATATTGGTATCTTTAGGATTTCATTGTCGGGGGCAAAAATGTAGATGTTCGATTGTCATTTTTTTTAGTATCTGAGCTGAAATAGTTATAATTAAAAAAAAAGTAAAGTAAAGTAGTAAAAAGTAATAATAAAAAATAAGTTCATTATAAATATAATTAGTAGGTATTTTAATTATAGACTAAAATAATGTACTAAAACAGCTCAGAAGGGTTTTCCAGGAAGACAAATATTTGGCAATTAACAATTATATTTCTCGCTTTGTCTGTATACTCATTTTACATTTATATTTTATATTCCCAACTCATATAATGCGAATCACCGACAGTCCACTTGACACATCAAAATTCTATTGTCAAAATCTACAAACTGGCACATAAAATAACTGAATGTTACAGTACCTACTGATAATATTTAGATGCGTAGTGATGTACCCCACAACACTAAAAACGATCGATTATTTTCGTGAACGGCTAAACACCCATATTTTAATGGTCATCCCACGCCTCAAAACAAATAATATAAACTATTTACAATTGATAAGCAAGTAATTATTCACAGAAAAATGTTTATATTTTTGTTGTAAAGTGTTTACATTGAATATACAGTGATTAGAAAGGAGAAATAATAATTTAAAGAATTCCTACCATTTTTATTACCTAACTAGCACTGCCCGCGGTTCCGCTCGCGTTCAGATGACCAAAAACCAAATTCTTAAGTTTTACATATTAGTATACATGCAATGTAAGAACATTGCAGTTTTGTATTTTTTCTCAGAAATGAGATATTTTACCGCGGTAAAAAGTATCATATATGTTGACCCGCTATCATCATACCAAATTTCATCAAAATCCCTCCAGTGGTTTTTCCGTGATGCGGTAACAGACAGACAGATAAAAATTCTAAAAACTATAGATTCGGTCTCTGTATCGATAATAATGTCTATTTCAATAAGATTTTTCAAAAAATATTTAATGCACAGATTCGGCTTAGTCACAATTTTATTATATGTATAGATAATAAAAACGGGAGTGAAAAATTAAGATTTCGTTTGAAGTTTTCGTTTTACGAGAGAGTCGGAAATGACAAGCACACGGTAGTTTATTCATAGCAGTTGACACTTTATACACGAATCACAGTCTATTTTAACTGCAAGTGCGATGCACTTTGTGAAAAAGCAGAAAGTGAGTCATACTGTTAAAAATATATGAAACCAAACATCGCGGAAGGAGGCTAAAATTAGGACGCGGTATTCTTGGTGCTTTATACGAACTATGCTATTTATTTATGAATACTTGATACTGTACCACAATTACTCTCTATTAATGCTTGCGCAATCTAAACCGAGCGTGTAAAAGTCTGTAAAGCATAGAAATTGGATTGAAATTCTTTCTATCTTATTATTTATCAAACCACACGAACTAAGAAACTTTTGGCTAAAGTAAACATAATATCTAAAACCGTTACAATATAGTGTGTAATAATTATTTCATATATCTTATATCCCAGTATTTTTTATCAATGTTTTTTATATAAGTTTTTGCGATTGCTTTTTACGACCAGATATTATTCTGAGAAAGAATTAAACTTTACTTTTCCATCTAGTAATAACAGTCATTCTCTTTAAAAAACATGTTCAATTTGAAAAAATTCTGTAATAAATATAAGCCCTTAATTAAAACGTTGTCGACTTTGTTCTCGCAAAACTCTCGTATGCAACGTTCATCATAATGAAGCAGGACCTCAATTGTGTGGCTACACTAGGGAACATTTTTATTCTGAAAACGAAATAAAATGGGAATATTTCTAATCTCTCTGGTCCTAATTACTAGACCCGTTTGGTCTAGTAATTAGGACCAGAGCTCTAAAAGCTCTTCATGAGTATACTGTGTTAATAATAAAATACAAACTCGTATTTAATTCTTAATAAAGCACGCAGGCATGATTAGAATATTTGCATATGAAATTGTAAAATAAATTAAAATATCCTCATTTATATGGAACACGCATATAATTTATTATAATACTAGTTTACATTTATTCGTTACTTTACTGGTTACATAAACATGAACCCCGTTTTATATTCGAGCACTTTTAATATATCAATCGATACAAATTTAGTTTTGTTTGTTATTTTTTCATTACGATAGCGGAAATTCTATTGAAATCAATTATCAAGACATGTTCTAGCAATCACATCTAGCAGATGGACTATTACATCACGAACATACCTAACCACAAACAAAAGAGCTTAGCGTTATAACAAAATTCATGGAAACCAGCGCGATGCTTCATGATTTTTCTTGCACATAATTTTTTAATTTTTTTAAATAAAATTTACATATAGTTAGTCTCTAAAGTAAAAAAATAATCATTTTTTAGCTTTTGCTTCTTTTCAAACCGAGAAGAGCTTATAAGAGTGGAAATGAATTCTGCACTAATTCATTCAAATTTTCACCGAATTTAATCATCCCAGATATGTGTAAGTTGAAGTGTTTATATTATAACATCTACATATAAATAAACAGTAAATTATAAAAAGAAAAGTAAGATAAATAGTTTTTATATTATTTCCCAGTAAGCCGTAGTTCTGGTAATGTACTTAGTTTATCGATCAATTAGCACGATGACGTCGTTTTCTAAAAAATGGACTGTTCTCAAATGATGCAGATTTCTAACATCCGACATGATAAACGAGATGAGCTGAGAGGAAATGTAGACGGCTTGAAAAATAATTGAAAACAATTTATTTTCGCTGATTTACATTTGCACCTTGTAATGAGTTTTTAAGCCCCCACTTTTCTCTAGAGATATATAATAGCTATTAATCCATACATATAATAAAATTCTAAGTAAGCCGAATCTGTACATTAAATATTTTTTGGGAAAATCTTATTGAAATATTCATTATTGTCGATACAGAGACCGAATCTATAGTTTTTAGAATTTTTATCTGTCTGTTACCGTATCACAAGAAAACCACTAGACCAATTTTGATAAAATTTGGTATGATGATAGCCGGTTATCCGGGTCAACATATAGGATCCTTTTTACCGCGAGAAAATATTTCATTTATGAGAAAAAATACAAAAACTGCATCGTAAGAGTATACTAATATGTAAAACCTAAGAATTTGGTTCTTGGTCATCAGAAGCGAGCGGAGCCGCGGGCAATGCTAATATGTATATACAACATTTAACATTAGTAAGAATGTACAAATATTTGTATCAATGCATTACTTTAAACCAGGGACCGTAAAACCCGCGTTTAGAGTTAAGCCAAAAAAAACGGTTACCCATTCGAAATGAACGTAGAAAAACCTTGTTACCCATTAAATGTGTAACCTACCTTTAAGCAAATGAAATGTGTTAATCATTTGTAATGATAGCCCTACTATAGAATTAACCCTATCGAAAGGGTTACCACATCGTTTTACGTGATTATCCCGAAACTTACTTTTTAACTGGTGATGAAGAAAGGGTGGGGGAATATACCTATTTGTTTCTAAATTCGTGTAGCACTGCAAAACAATGTTAATTTAAAGTTTCATACTCCTACCTGTGCACGTTTACTTATTAAATATATAATGAACCGTCACAAACGTAAGTATTTATTTTTCTTTTTATGATTGTATATTTTATTTAAAAATTGATTTTAGTAACGTTTTATATATAGATAACTATTTTACATTTACTTTTATTTTTAATTAATTTTATAAAAAGCTGAAATAGTACCAGAAACGGAGCCAAATAACGATGAAACCCAATGTTTGCCCCTCTTCAGAAAAACGACTCAATGAAGGCGGTAATTAATCTGTTTACATATACTTGTTAAAATCTTTGTTTTTCTCTTGATTTTTTGGGTTTTCCAAGGGTAATAGCAGCAGCCTTTTTCTCAAGTATGTTTTTAAATACTTGTAATGTACATATATTATATAAACTAATTTTTTAAAGTCTAGGTTCTTACTAATTACAAATTTGTGTTTTTATATATTACAGAATACCGAGTTGATGAAGACTCGTATAATATATTTGAGCCAAACTCTCAAAATTTAGACCAATACAAGGATTACGAAGCCCTTGATACATTAAAAACAATTGAATTTACTGAAAGCAGTACCTAAACATATGCCGAAGAAAACACTAAAAAAATGGAATTTGCAAATAATGCTTTTGGAACATTCGTTGGGCTGGAATTAGCTAATGTACCGGTTCTGAAGAGGCGTTACGTTATGTACCAAATAATTAAAATTATAGAAAATAATTCATAAATGTTATGAATAAATTATTTTAAATTAAATTATTATTATACATATTTCTTAAAATAAAAAGACATAAATATTTACATAAGACTTTATTTTTTATTATAACAAGTTTTTAAAGAAGTTTCTATTTTTCTAGTCATGTATGTGTGTGTCATGTATGTGTGTTTGTGTGTGTCATGTGTGTGTGTGTGTGTGTGTCAGGTGTGTGTGTCATGTGTGTGTGTGTGTGTGTGTGTGAGTGTGTGTGTGTGTCATGTGTGTGTGTGTGTGTGTGTCATGTGTCTGTCGTGTGTGTCATGTGTGTGTGTGTGTGTGTGTGTGTTTGTGTGTGTGTGTCATGTGTCAAGTGTGTGTTAGGTGTGTGTCATGTGTCATGCGTGTATCATGTGTCATGTGTGTGTGTGTGTCATGTGTGTGTCATGTGTCATGTGTGTCAGGTGTGTGTCATGTGTCATGTGTGTGTCATGTGTGTGTCATGTGTCATGTGTGTCAGGTGTGTGTCATGTGTCATGTGTGTGTCATGTGTGTGTGTGTGTGTGTCATGTGTGTGTGTGTCATGTGTGTGTGTATGTGTGTCATGTGTGTGTGTGTCATGTGTGTGTGTGTGTCATGTGTGTGTCATGTGTGTGTGTCGTGTGTGTGTGTGTCGTGTGTGTGTGTGTGTCGTGTGTGTGTGTCGTGTGTGTGTGTCGTGTGTGTGTGTCGTATGTGTGTGTGTCATGTGTGTGTGTGTCATGTGTGTCATGAGTGTCATGTGTGTCATGCGTGTTATGTGTGTCATGTTTGTCATGTGTGTGTGTCATGTGTGTCATGTGTGTCATGTGTGTCATGTGTGTCGTGTGTGTGTGTGTCGTGTGAAAAATTAATTAAATTAAAAAAGATAATATTATAAGTTTAACTTTTAGAATTTCATATTGTAATAATGCTGTTGCGTTCTGTGAGTTCTAGGAACGGAAATTAAAGTATGACCGTTATACTATACGTTTATCATTGTTTTTGTTCCACGAGAGTCACTGTTGGCGGTTCACAAACACATGAAGTACATGTACAGTATTGGCTTTACTCAGTCTCTGAGAAATATTTGCCCCCCAATAATTTCTCTTGCACTAACAATTCACTCTACCTTTCCTCTTTTTTCACTTTTTTGTATCTCTTCTTAGTCTTCTCTCAGCTCCGAAATTCAATTGAACTCTTGGTATACTGGCGTCTTTTTTCTAAATGCATAAACAAAATTTATTTTAATATTCGATTATTTTAATATTTTCTAGTAATCTCAATTCCTTTCTAGAAAATGTTTTTTCTGTTTTGTTTCTACCTCACTCACGATAATTCATAAATATTATAAATGTGAAAGTGTGTTTCTTTGTTTGTTTATTTGTTTGTCCCTCTTTCACCATGAAATAGAGTGACGGATTGGCGTGATTTTTTTTTTTCATAATATTAGCGAGGAAACGAGCAGGCGGGTCCCCTGATGTTAAGAGATTACCGGCGCCCATGAACATTTGTAGCACCAGAGGCACCACCAATGCGTTGCCGGCTAAACTGATATTTTGTTTAGATAGGATTAGAGGGCTGGAGAGTGACATATACAACTTTTTCCGCAGAAAATTATCTCATTCCAACGGAAAAACACGTAGTACTATCTACAAGAACTCATGACACCTATAATTATATAATACAATATATAGTCTATCTAACCCATACTAAACGTTAAAACCGTTGAACCCGAGCGAAGCGAGGGTGAGTCGCTAGTTTACGATAAATTATTCTCGTCGTTAAATTTCATACGTTGACCACTGCTTTA
Organism: Brenthis ino; assembly: GCA_921882275.1. Taxonomy (NCBI): domain Eukaryota; kingdom Metazoa; phylum Arthropoda; class Insecta; order Lepidoptera; family Nymphalidae; genus Brenthis; species Brenthis ino. The sequence goes on along the minus strand of OV170232.1, from coordinate 24,578,422 downwards.
GGATGTATAAAGCATGCTTCAGACGGGCCATTTTGATTTTTTGGTGTAAAGGCGATCCACACTCTCATTACTATACGATGATACAATAATAAGAGGATTCATAATAAGCTATACAATTATAGTGTATCCGTATTAGGATATACATGTGTATAGAAAGTTTCCTCTATAAATAACACAAGCATTTCACGTCCGGAACAAACTACCCATTACGTACATGGGTGATGACGGGTGACGTGATACTCCTTTAATTTACTTAGTAAAACACATGGCGGTAATTTAATTAAAATTCACCGCTATTCCTCTATTTGAGTAGATTAGGCTCATATATGATGTTCTCCTAGCCGATTCCGGCCACGGCGGCCAATCTCATTGAGACTAGCCAACTGCGCAGGAGATATTATAGTGCACAAGTGTACGCGCAGACACAACGTGCACTCTCTATTCCTGTTACTCTCATTACTCCGGTGGGACGACTGCTCGACACAACCAGTGAGAGTTAAGGCGCAGGACCGACGGCTTTACGTGCTCTCCGAGGCACGGGGGTGAAACACCGCCAACTTCCCAACTCCGGGCTGTTACTGAGACTTACTATACAGAAAGACTCAATAACTAAACTTGGCCCGACCCGGGACTCGAACCCAGGACCTCCGAGTGTGCAGCCGTACATGCTAGCCACTACACCACCGAGGCAGTATATATATATATATATATATATATATATATATATATATATATATATATATATATATTAAATATATTAGAGACTACTTTTCTATGCAATTTCGCTCGCATGGTTTAATTGGGCCCTCGATCATTTTTGAATCTCGTTTTTTTTATTATTAGTATATAAGGAAGAGAAATCGCCATTTTATTTTTTATCAATGTCATTGTTTTAATTCTATATTTGTCAATAAATATCATATCCAATAATAAATTAGTGTGAAGAAAATCAGAAACAATCAATTTTAATGTAAATTTTAATTTAATTTGTTTTGATATTTTCTCGATCTCTAACATTGAAAGACACAAAGAGATTCAATGTAAAATAAACCCAATCCCATATTATTTGTTAATTGGCAATAATTCATTATAATTTCTTTCGTATTATTAAAACAAATACACATTTTGAAAATGTAAAATGTATGCATTGTAAAAAGCGTATAGTTTTGTTATTATTAAAAAACTGATGAACTTCCTTGAATTATTTACGCCGCACTAAGGTTTCATTTTGTTTTTTAGAGATCATTTTGGATTATCTTTCTATCGAGGAAACTACAAGTAATCGTGTTTCTAAAGTATACGATTTATAGAATATATCTTTAAATACCCTACATATTCATTACATCATTAAAGTTGTAGTAATAACAATACAGCAAGGGATCAAACGAACGTAATTATTTCGTAATTTCCTTGATGCGAATGAAAAAATATTTTTCAAGACACCCAAATTGACGCCTTAGACCCGCCCTTTAGATGTTTAATGATAATATGTATATACCCTACGACATTCGCGTTATGTAGACAAATTAAATGACTTAAGAATCATCAAAATCTGTTAAGCCGTTTAGTTATTACGAGGGAACATACGATCGGTCAAACATACATACATATGTACATAGCTACAGGTCAAGCACAGAAATAATGTATTAAATTCAACTTAAAAAAAATTACCTTTATTTATGGCTATCCTATTTTAACTACATTTACTAAGGTTATTATCATAGAAAAAACTATAACTGTATAACTCATTCTATAATTTTAGCCGTCAATTTTAAATCGTGACAAAACTTTCTTCATGTAAGATATCAAAAAATAATACACTGAATAGATATTTTTATTTAAGTTTTCTTTGTTCCCATCTTTATCACTATTTTATTTGAAATGTTTTCTGTAATATTTAACATTATTTTAAACTTAACTAAATAAGAAATTCAGCCTATTAAAAAAAGTTTATTTCACAGTTTCTTTAATACAGACGTTATATTATAAGTATATATATTTTATCTTCTATATAAATAAAAATGAATGTTCGTATGTGTGTCCTCTATGTGTTCCTAAACCATTCAAGCTTAGGAACGCACATGAGCGAAACGAGGGTAACTCGCTAGTGCTAGTAGTATAATAATAATAATAATAATAAGCCTTTTTATTTCCTTAATTAAAATATACAATTGGTTTAACATTATTAGGTTTTGATTTGATTAGATAGTTGAATATTTATATGTTACATATTAATTCAATGAATAACTACATAATTATAATGAGATACATTAAGTTATAATCTAAAGAAATTATATCTAGCAAATTTATTACATAATCTATATTAAATTTAGTTTTATATATTAATCATTATCATTATTTTTATATGCATTATTATAAAATATGAAAAAAACATTGTTTAACAATTATTTTGTTTGATTAGTTATTATTTTTATGCAACATTATAATTAATTTAAACTATGAAAAAATAATAATTAAGAAATTAATTAACTTATAATATAAATAAGTTACACTTAGCAGATTATAATTATATAAGTTAAATAAAATTTTACATATTTTCTTCACTTATTTTTTTTTTGTTATCATAGCTATATATTATAAATTATTTGAAACTAGGTATTTTTTTTTTTTTTTTATTTTAAATTAAGGACCTCTCTTCGAGTAAAGGCCTCCTCCATTTGTCTCCAGGTAGTTCTTTCTTTTGCTGCGTCTAACCAGTCTGTCCCTGCTGTTTTTAGTACCTCGTCTATCCATCTCTCCATAGGTCTTCCTCTTCTTCTTTTGCCGCTAGGGCCAGCCCATATGGTTACCTTTTTAGTCCATCTGTCATCAGCCATACGTGCAACATGTCCAGCCCATTGCCATTTAAGTTTTTTACAGTGCTTTAAGGCGTCTATTACATTTGTGGTTTTTCTTAAATATACACTTCTTTTCTTGTCTTTTCTTTTAAGATTTAAGATACTTCTTTCCATAGATCTTTGGCAGGTTTGAACTTTGTTTTTTTTTTTTTTTTTTTTTTTTTTAGTAGTATAATAAAAATTGTAATTGCTGTCATTTTGCAATATTTGTGTTATAGTGTTTTATCGAGTAGAAGAATATGTAGGAAATAGGGTTGTTAAATTTACTTTGTATCCAACACTTGGAACTACAATTGATGTTATATTTGTTTTGTTACACTTGGGCTTAAACTTACATTTTGTTTAAATTGTGTTCGGTATCAGGTATTAATGTTACAGAGAAGATTAAATGTTCTAACTACGAGTATATCGTTTTATTTATTATAATATTACACAAAATTATTTGTTATATATTATATAATTTATTTATAACTCCCTCGGCGGTTTCAGGCGGCATGTATGGCTGCAGATCCGGAGATCCTGGGTTCGAGTCCCGGGTCGAGCGAAGCTTAATTTCTGAGTTTATCTGTTAAGATATTCTCAGTGACAGCCCGGAGTTGGAAATTGGCACCCCCGTGCCTCGGAGAGCAAGTAAAACCGTCGCTGTCTGTCCTCGGCCTTCACTCTCACTGGTCTTGTAGAAGTGTTGCTCCATCGAACTTTGAGAGTAAAAGGAATAAAGAGTGCACGTTGTGTCTGCGCGTACACTTGTGCACTATAATATCTCCTGCGCAGTTGGCTAGTCTCAATGAGATTGGCCGCCGTGGCCGGAATCGGTCAGGAGGACATTAATTTATTTATTCTCATTGTAACAAATATTTTTCGAATTCTTTTAATTTTAATTAAAATACTAAAATGTAATAATATTTTACATATATAAAGTATTTATGTTTGTATACATTTTCTTAACAGAGTTCAAGTTTTCGTATCTCGTATATATTAGATCAAAAAAATATGAATAAATACAAAAAAAAACAAAAGTAAAAACTTTGTAACCGACCGGGATTAGAAGCCATACACATTTGCTTGTCAATCTTGCGCTTTAGCCGCTTGATCACGATGCCCGAGCATGCGAAATTAGCGACTATATTTTCCGTGGAATAATGCGAAAAAAACCGCATGAAAACTCGAAAACACGCATTTTCCCAGACGTAAGACTAATCTAGATGGATTTTTCGCCCCCCAAAACCCACACATACCAATTTTCATCAAAATCGTTAGAGCCGTTTACGTGATCGCCGGTATAAATAAATAAATATACAAGAATTGCTCGTTTAAAGATATAAGATATAGATATGTAGATAAAATAATTTTAGTTATTGCTTTCTTTCTAAATCATAAGAAACTAGTGCGAAACCACATCCATTTCACGTATTCGTTTTTAAAATCTTTATATCTAACTCGATTCGATGGATATTAAAGCAAACAACGAATCAGTAGGAAAATTTGCAATGTCAATTCTAATGCATTATATTCTCATTCTCATTCTGTATAGTTTCTATTGAACTTTCAACAGTAACTTATTGATCATTGAAATGCGAAATGGTATGTAAATTGGAATGTTCCATGCTGATATTTCAAAGAATTGATATAACATGAAATACAAAAGACATAATATCTTTATTTTGATTAAAGAATTGCATATTCTTCCAACGCTTAAATTAAAATATCTATCTATACTATAATAAAACAGTAGAGGTCGAATGTCTGTATATCAAAAAAATGCTAAAAACCGAGTCAGGGGGATGTAAGACGACAAATAGAACAAATCCAGATTTTTTTTTATTTTTTGTTTCTCTGTCTGTTTGTCTGTTTGTATGGGCTAATCTTCGAAACTATTGAACCGAATTAAATAAAACTTTGCATGGTGATACCTTATATCCCCGGTCAACATCTAAGATACTTTTCTTTCCAGAAAATTAAAGAGTTTCGTGGGATAGTTAAAAAACTATAGTAACTTATACAGCTTAGTACACAACAACTTATGCACCTAATTTAGTAAAATTTGGCATGCTGATACCTTATATTACCGGTCAAACAACAGGTTACTTTTCATCCCGAAAAAATGAAGGGATCCCGTGGGATAGATCTGATGGTGCTTTTCGCTAGTTACAAATAAAACTCATTTCCATCAGAGTTGTCTATAGAAATAAAGTAAATATTATCAAAAGTTTTGTTACTGTATCTACACAATGACTCGATAAAGACTGTATAAGACTCGATTTTATTTCACAAAACGGAAATATTGTTTGTTTTATCTTTCAATAAGTTTAAAAACTAAAATGTCGTTATTATTGTATGCAGGAACGTATAATCGAAATAAAAAGTATCCAGGATATAATAAATAAAAAGGACATACGCACGTAATAACATATACATTATATAATATAAACATACACATCCTCTCCTAAAGCTTTTCATTTCACATGGATTGGTTGCGGAAATCAAATAAAAAAACTCATTTATATGGGGAAAACAGTAATTCTATTCGAAGATTATTTTTTTTAGATTTATAATAAAATTAATTATAAAATTTTATATGAACATATAATAACTAGATATTCACCCTCGCTCCGCTCGAGTCCATCTCTAGTTACGTTTTAACGTTTAGTATAGATTATCCAGAGATAAGATATTTTCCCGCAGTAAAAATGTCCCATACGTTGACCCGGATAACCAGCTATCATCATACAGCAATCAGTGATTTTCTGGTGATGCGATCCTAAACAGATACAGACAGACAAAAACTGTAGATTCGACCTCTGTATCGATAATATTGACTATTTCAATATGATTTTCCATTAAATGTACAGATTCGACTCGGTTAGAATTTTATTATATGTATAGATTAACAGATTTTTAATGGTATTTAAATCTTCTCGTAATAAAAAAGTAAACGTGTTATTTTATTACTATCTAACTTTGTTTCCAAGTATCTAATAAAATAAAATAAAAATATTTTACAGCATGTCTTTACTGGCAAGCTTTACGATACCAATAATCCTTTGATGCTTTCCTACATTTAACGAGTGTAACAGAGCCAGCTTACTAATTAGTGATTTTGTAGTATAATTGCTTTCCACAATTAACTTTAACTCTGCGAAGTCTATTCGAGCATTTAAAGAAGACTATTTTTAACCATCAAACAAATTCATAGTTAACTAATCTATAAATCACGGTTATTATAGATATCCCACGGGAAACGTACATTTTTCTGGGATAAAAAGTAATTTATGTGCATTATTCCGGACTATAATCTATCTCTATGCCAAATTTCATCCAAATCCGTTCAGCCGTTCTGGCGTGATTGAGTATTAAACATCCATCCATACAAACTTTCGCATTTATAATATTTATGGGATATAGGATGTGAGTTTTAAAGTTTATTGTCATATGTATTTTTGTCTATATCCGTCCGACTAGATATGTCCGAGTGAAGCGGATTCAAATCTTGGGTCTCGCACCTCTGATATTTTTATGTGCGAATTATTTTCCAACATGATTACCATTTGTCTAACTGCGAAGGGAAATATTGTGAGGAAACTTGTATCTCTGGAAGAACCTAGCAAGTTATCGAAAGACATGTGAAGTCTACCAACCCGTGCTTGGCCAGCGTGATGTACTATGGCCTGATCTTCCTCACATGGAAGGGAGGCTGTGCCCAGCAGTGGGATGTTAAAAAAGGGCTGAATTCACAATACATACTATGTTATCAACACTGTTCCAGTGCATGTTGTGTTCTCCAGTATTTGGAGGTACACTTTAAGTATTGTCCACATTTACACATCATTTTTTTGTATTCTTGTGTACTGTTGGAATTTCTTGTTAATTAAATATTTTTTTGTTGTTTTTTTAAATTTATTCAGAAATTCCTATAGAAAGTACTATCTACATCCATACTAATATTATAAATGTGAAAGTGTGTTTGTTTGTTTGTCCTCCTTTCACGTCGAAACGGAGTGACGGTTTGACGTGATTTTTTATGTGGAGATAGTTGAAAGGCTGGAGTAAGTGAGTGAGAGATAGGCTACTTTTTACCGCGGGAGATTATCTAATTCCCACGGGAAAACACGTTATAATACAATCCCAAAAAAGCGAAGCCGCGAGTTCTGCTAGTATTGTATAAATAATTAATAAAATGTAAATATTCACAAGTTTTTCATGCATTATTTATATAATCGAATAACATAAATAAATAAATCATCTTCATCATAGATCTGAATATTAAAATTATATAAACATTTGCGTTTACTAAAAGCATATTACTATTGAATAAATAATTTAATAATATTTTGGCAGATGTAATATAAATAAGCGGTTATGGTATTTTAAACTGTATACTAAATTCATAGATGTTTAAAATAGCTGAGTGCAAATGCCTCGTGTGCAAAATATCATGATTTTCAAAAATTTTGCTATTAAAATTATATTTTCTATATAATATGAAACAGAGTTTCATGGAGATAGTTACGTTTTTCTTATAAAGCTAAATATTTTGCTACTAGCAATAAAAACCAACCCTCGCTTAGCTTCACCCCCACTACATGACAAAAAATAATATGATTTATTTTAGTTACAATAAAATAGCATGTATTAGGTACGAAACCTGCTGAGCTTTCTCTCAGAATGGAGCTTATAGAAAAGGTTTAAATATTAACCAGAATTTTGTCATTTATATGTAAACTATAAGTTATTATAATTGTATAAGCTAATGTATTTTTATCTATACATATAATAAAATTTTAACTAAGCCGAATCTGTACATTAAATATTTTTTTGGAAAATCTTATTAAAATAAAGATTATTTTCGATACAGAGGCCGAATCAATAGTTTTTAGATTTTTTTCTGTCTGTCTGTCTGTCTGTTACCGCATCACGGAAAAACCACTGGAGGGATTTTGATGAAATTTGGTATGGTGATAGGTGGTTATCCAGGTCAATTTACAAGATACTTTTTGTCGCGGGAAAATATCTTATTTTTGAGAAAAAATACAAAAACTGCAATGTAAGACCATGAACGAATTAATTCGTTCATATGTAAGACTATTCTAATACTCGTATGTAAAACCTAAGAATTTGGTTTTTGATCATCTGAACTAGAATCTAGTTATTTATATGTATAAGTTAATACTTCAGTTTACAGAGCTATATATGTTAAGGCACTTTTATATATATAAAAAAATTTTAACAAAAAAATAAAAACCGACTTCAAATAAAAGCACTAAAAAGTAAAAAATAACTGATTGGTAGTTTTCATTTGCTATACATACCTAATCAAATATTTTCGAAGTCGGTGTGCTTTGCTTTGTATGGGCTGACACCGATTTCGAAAATATTTGATTAGGTATGTATTTAAAAGGTAGGCTTTAATTACTTAGCCAAAGCACACCGACTTCGAAAATATTTGATTAGGTATGTATAGTAAATGAAAACTACCAATCAGTTATTTTTTACTTTTTAGTGCTTTTATTTGAAGTCGGTTTTTATTTTTTTGTTAAATTTTTTTTATTTTTCCCTTTTTAGTGTAGACAGTAGTAGCAAAGTAAGAATTCTAACGTATTAGGCTTGTCAAATCAAACAAAATAAGCCCAAACTCAAAGTATCTACTATTAGCCGTTGAAGAGTTCCACCTATCCACCTTCTGGCCTTGCCATCAGATCAGGTCAACAACACCGAACCACTATACTATCAACGGAAATAGAAATACTTGCAAACTTTCAAGTCAATATGACCATTAGAAGTAGGTTAAATTCATCATTTGTTGTTTTTCCACCCTTAGGGGTGGTATTTTTTTTTGAAATTTAAATGGGACCAATCTGGAAGTATACCCTTTCAAACAAAACAAAAATTGTCCAAATCGGTTAATAAATGACGGAGTTCTGAGGTAACAAACATAAAAAAAAAAAAAAAACATACAGTCGAATTGAGAACCTCCTCCTTTTTGAAGTCGGTTGAAAATTAAAATATTCCGAGATAAAATTCGCGATAAAAAGGAAAATAAGTACAAAAATATCAGCTCAAAATTATCTTTAACATCAAACTCCCTTTGATCTTACAATTAATAATGATATTTAATTTTTTTATTCCTAATTATATATTTGAATATTTATTTTAAAGAAAGATAATTAATTACACTTTCTTTAAGAACGAACAAAAGATGCTTAAAAATTCGATTAAATTACAAAGTACATAAATTATTATGTAAATATTTCGCAAAAAATATTTGATTTAATATACTTTTCCAATAATACGAGTAAGTTATGACATACCTAATATTTTGTCCATATTCGTTTCACTTACAGTAAATGCAAGTTAGGTTTCTAGAATCTAATTAAAAAACCTATTATCCATGTTGATTTATGCCTTTTCACTTATATTATTACATATTAATGAACTAAGTCTTTTCGGTTTTAAATATGTCACCAAAACGAAGAAATGTTAGTTCCCATTAAATTGTAACTGCTTTATTAATGTAAATGTTTAACTTTCATGTACTTGTATTTATCTTTCAACAAAGACGACCAAAATCTTGGGACGCACTAACACTTGATTAACTGAGTATATATAATAGAACATCATAGTTGAGAGTCTGCAACGTCTTTAAACTAAAATACCACGCCTGAACTATCCTTAAGAATAGACCACGACAGTTGTCAACTAATAGCAATTAATGACGAGAATAGTCTATACATATAATAAAATTGTAACTAAGCCGAATCTGTACATTAGATATTTTTTGGAAAATCTTATTGATATAGACGTTATTATCGATACAGAGGCCGAATCTATAGTTTGTAGAATTTTTGTCTGTCTGTCTGTCTGTCTGTTACCGCATCACGGAAAATCACTGGAGGGATTTTGATGAAATTTGGTATTGCTGGTTATCCGGGTCAACATATAAGATTCTTTTTACCGCTGGAAAGTATCTGCCATGTAAGAGTATACTAATGTGTAAAATCTAAGAATTAGGTTTTTGGTCATCTGAACGCGGGCGGAGCCGCGGGCAATGCTAGTTAATTATAAATTGCCGTGAGTGAGAAAGTGTCAAAAGACTATTAACATTAAAAGTATTAGATAAACTTCGGACCTTCAAATACTACAGTTACAGTTTTCTTTGTTTATGTATACAAAAAGAGTGGAAATGTGTTGAGTGATCGGTTAAAATTCAGAGTTAAAAAGGGCAAGAAGAAAAACATAAAGGGGATAAGTGAAAAAAGTGAGAAGTGAAGTGATAGTGTAAGTGTAAGTGAAGTAAAGTGGTGAAAAAATAGTGCTTGGAGACTGGATTAAGCTAAAACCGTACCGTGTGTATATGGCGAGTGTGCGTGAAATTTATAAAGTGACTCTCTTGAAGCAAAACTAATTAAACATACATAGTGTTTTAATATACGACATACGTGTTTTAATTTCCGATCCCTGAAGCTTAGCTCGTGATAATACCTTTGTTTAATTTTTTTATTAATTTTAGACTAAAGAATAATATGGACGAAGCTTGCCCAAAAACAGTCAAAGTCAAAAATAAAGCGCAATCTGCTGTTTATACCACCATTTTCGTTTTTTACTTTCTTTAAAGAATAAAGGAAATAGGTATTAGTCGTTAATTTACATTATTTGAGAAGGAAATATAATAATTATAAATAATACTGTATTCTTTTGTATTTTTAGGCATTAGTTATTGAAAGAGAGATGGCATATTAATAACTTATTGAAATTTTCTCTTTATTTTAATAATATCCCTTGGCTATTACCATTTATTTACTTATCACAATAATGAGTATTCTATTATTATATGTATACTACTTTTAAATATTATTATTTAGCTTCATGTTTAGTTTTATGACACTGTCTGTATTATTCCTTGGAATTCCTACTATAATAATATATCACTGCTAAGCATAGTTCTTAATATTTACAAACTATTTTTATACTTTTAAATATTTTTTAAGCTATTTTTGAAAATCATAAGTTATTTATAGAATATTATTATAAGCAAAATAGTGTTTCAAGTTTTTTTCACATATTTGCAAGCATTTTAAGTGCAGGTCAGAACAACGTCTAGCGCTCTTGGATAACCCTCGCCTTAACAATAAATTAACATAATATGAAAGTATAAAATCGCGAATATGAGCAATAATTAAGATAGCTACTCATGCTACCATAATTTTCATGATTATTCAAATTATTATATATATATATATATATATATATATATATATATATATATATATGTATGTAAAGAAATAAGATCTCTTTAATATGTTACTATTCTAAATAATAATAATAATAAGCCTTTTTATTTCCTTAATTAAAATATACAATTGGTTTAACATTATTAGGTTTTGATTTGATTAGATAGTTGAATATTTATATGTTACATATTAATTCAATGAATAACTACATAATTATAATGAGATACATTAAGTTATAATCTAAAGAAATTATATCTAGCAAATTTATTACATAATCTATATTAAATTTAGTTTTATATATTAATCATTATCATTATTTTTATATGCATTATTATAAAATATAAAAAAAAACATTGTTTAACAATTATTTTGTTTGATTAGTTATTATTTTTATGCAACATTATAATTAATTTAAACTATGAAAAAATAATAATTAAGAAATTAATTAACTTATAATATAAATAAGTTACACTTAGCAGATTATAATTATATAAGTTAAATAAAATTTTACATATTTTCTTCACTTATTTTTTTTTTGTTATCATAGCTATATATTATAAATTATTTGAAACTAGGTATTTTTTTTTTTTTTTTTTTTTTTTTTTTATTTTAAATTAAGGACCTCTCTTCGAGTAAAGGCCTCCTCCATTTGTCTCCAGGTAGTTCTTTCTTTTGCTGCGTCTAACCAGTCTGTCCCTGCTGTTTTTAGTACCTCGTCTATCCATCTCTCCATAGGTCTTCCTCTTTTTCTTTTGCCGCTAGGGCCAGCCCATATGGTTACCTTTTTAGTCCATCTGTCATCAGCCATACGTGCAACATGTCCAGCCCATTGCCATTTAAGTTTTTTACAGTGTTTTAAGGCGTCTATTACATTTGTGGTTTTTCTTAAATATACACTTCTTTTCTTGTCTTTTCTTTTAAGATTTAAGATACTTCTTTCCATAGATCTTTGGCAGGTTTGAACTTTGTTTTTAGTATAGTTGTTAAATATCCAGGTTTGTGATGCATAAGAGAGACAGGGTAAGATACATGAGTCTAAGATTTTTTTCTTGAGTTTTACATTAAGGTTTGATTTTAGTATTTCTTTGTTGCTCCAAAATTTGTTCCAGGCTAAATTTATTCTTCTCTTAAGCTCTTCGCGGTGTCTAGTTTTTTTGAATGAAATTTGCTTGCCAAGATACACATACTCTTGTACATATTCCAATGGTATATTATTGACTATAATATTTATTTTTGAGGAGTTCGTCATTACTTTTGTTTTTGTTATGTTCAGTTCCAGGCCAATCTCGTGACTAACAGTATATAATTCATTAATCATTTCTTGAAGTTGTGATGCAGTTTCTGAGAAAAGTATTATGTCATCCGCGAATCTAAGGTTACTTAGGAACTCGCCATTTATGTTAATACCTTTTTCTTTCCAGATTAGTTTTTTCATTATGTTTTGAAGGACTGTTATAAAGATTCTCGGAGACATAGGGTCTCCCTGCCTTACGCCTCTACATATTTTAATTTTTGAGCCTCGAACGTCCAATTTGACTCTACTTATACTTTTACTGTATATATCTTTTATGAGTTCTATTGTTTCCAAAGGTATGTCACATTCATGTAGAGCTTGCCACATGCTGTTGTGGGATATTGAATCAAACGCTTTAGCATAGTCTATGAAAGCCAGGTATAAGGGGCACCTTTGTTCTTCGTATTTTTCTATTATTAGATCTAGTGTATGTATGTGGTCTATGGTAGAGAAGTTCTTTCTGAAGCCTGCTTGTTCTACAGGCTGTTGTCGTTCCGTATACTTGGCGAGACGTTCTTCAAGAAGTGATGCAAAAAGTTTGTACAGATTCGGTTGTAAGCTTATAGGTCTATAGTTACTTATATTCGAAGGATCACCTTTTTTATATAGTAAGATAATATCGGATTCAGCCCACTCTTTGGGTATTTTTCTTTCATTTAATATTTTGTTAAAGAGATCAGATAGTGGTGCTGCTAGCAGGTTTTCTCCCGTTTTGATTGCTTCGTTTGGTATACCGTCGGGACCGCAAACTTTTTTCATTTTTTAAAGTTCTTATTTTACTTGCGATTTCTTGTATGGTGAATCTTTTAATTGTTGTCAAATTTTGATTCGTTGGCAAGGCTTGAAATGTTGTATTTTGTATGTTGCTATAGAGCTCTTTGTAGAATAAAGTAGCTGTCTCTATGATTTTTGATCTTGAAAAGGACTTCTTCTCCGTAGATATATCTTTAAGGCAAGGTATCCACCCCTTGGCAGAAATGAGTTCTTTCAGTCCTTTTTTCAGACTTCCTGATTTACTATTCTAAATACTTTATATTAAATTTGAATTGAGGCGCTGTCAGACAGATGAGTGTCATAGTGTAAACATTTTTAAATGTGAAATTGTAAAAAAAAAATAATTTTATTTGTAAAAAGGATTTGACAAAACCTGGCAATAACTTTTAATGTCGTTTCTTTGTATTTCAGGTAAGATAGTAATTTGTGTTTCAAAACTTATTTATAGTGTATAATAGGTTGTTTTTTTGTTGTAAACTTACGCTTACAATAAATCTTTGTATTTCAGAGCAACACATAAGGTTAATTTTTGCCGGTTCTTAAAAATCCCGACTTATAGTCTTATATATATATATATATATATATATATATATATATATATATATATATATATCATATATATATATATATATATATATATATATATATATATCATAGCAAATACTAAAATTTACATTTATGATAACGTCTGTTCTTAACTAATATTGAGAGTATGAGCCATACACTTCATTTAACATGCGCTCACATATCAGACTATGCACACATGGTAGAGTCTTAAGGCTGAATGCTTTGATCGTATTAAGTGTAGGGGAATGAGGGGGGAAACCAGATAGGGGGTGAAAACAGATAGTTCCTATTTCATTGCTCCACGTACAGCTGTCTCATTCTAGCTAGTGGAGAAATTCGCGCGAACGCTTACTCAGTGCGATTGCAAATCGCGGCGACGGTATCATCTCGGCGTGTGCGTCTTTATAACGAAATTTAAAAACAAGGGTAAGTTATCTAATATTTTTTTTTTTTAAAGTGTTATTATTAAACTTAGCTGTGTGCTATTATATACAGTTGTATTTTTTAAGAAGTAATACATATTAAATCTTTGAAATCGGTATTGGGTGTTGCTATGAGTGTAAACATAACCTGTTAGTTATTACAATTTCAAACATGGTACTTGTGGGGTACAAGCGGACGGGGTGATTCCGACTACCCGGTTTCACCCCGATCGATTTTATATGTAGGTATTGTGGGTGTTTGTTTTATTCCTCTTTTTAATTACTATTTATTTTTTACAGAGTGCGAGCGACAACATGCCACGAACATATGTGAAAAAGTCAGATAAGTTGCAATGGTCGGAGGCAGACATGCTTTTAGCCCTAAATTCGGTGATAGAAAGTAGAATGGGATATCTTTTAGCGTTACATAAAGTGTACCCAAAAGTTCAAAAGGCTTTAATAGAGCTGTAGTGTCATCATTTTTTAATGTTTTAGATACCATTTATGCTAAGCATGCTTTGAATCCCACGCAAATTTATTACATGGACGAGACTGAATTGACCTCTGTACCACAATACAAACTTAAAAAAACCGACTTCCAGGCACTAAAATGTAAAAAATAACTAAACGATGTTTTTCATTAAGAATAGATACCTAATTAGATATTTTCGAATCCGTAAAAAGACGAATAATAAAACTATCAGGAGGATTCGGAGTCTTTGGTTTGAGGCGAAAAGTACAGTCAAACTAAGTCCACAAATGAATGGTACCAATGCACTGATTGACTTTAATGGTCTCACGAAGTTGCATCGGTTGTTCTGAGCAAGAATTATTATTTTTTGTATGCAAAAATTGCGAATAATTTGAATATTTAGTTTTATTGTTAGTATCTGTATTCACCCATAGAATATAAAATACCTATCCGGTTTGACCCATAGGTATGGGGTGAATTCGGATTCATAATTTTTAATTAAAATTGTTCTATTTTATAGTTATTAAGATTGATCTCAAACATTTTCATACTAAAGTTATGCCTAAGGTATACTTAAACATTTATAATATTGATTATCTCAATAAATAACATAGTGATTTATTTATTGTGTCTTCTTCTTAACTATCCGGTGTCCCCCCACCTTCCCCTACTAGTGACTGCATACAAACTGTTCATATTTACCTTTATGAAAATTGTCTCTTTAAACGGTTTTATTTAGCTTGCTCTGTTTGTTTGGGTCCAATTTAGTAATTGAAATTTTGATCTGATATTTGCACACACTTTTAGATTTGATGACAATATACAATTATGAAGTTCAATATGTTCATTAACATTGTAAATCTAAAATGGCCGCTGCCACAAAATGGCGGATTGCATATTTTTTCACAACCCCCTTAATATAGGTATCAAATGAAAGGGCTTTAGAAGTAGAAAACACTGCATGGCGGACAATAGAGCTTAGACAGTTTAAAATAAAAAAAATTGAAAACAAAATAGGTTAAAAAAACCTCAAAGTTAAACGGCTTTATTGACAAGAAAGATAATAGTGATGTAATTAATGCACTAAAACCTAAAAAATATTTAGTTAGGTCCTACGTACCAGTCATAACACCACACTCCATATCAATCTAGGACTCAAAAATAACACTCAAAAATATATTTTTTGGGACATAGCGTAACCTGAGTAAATATGTAACCTTTTTTATTATAAAATAAAATGTTTGTGCAATTATACTATTAGCAAATTATACGAGTATGTTTTAAATTATGTAGAAATTTATGAAATATTTCTTCTGAAACAATAGTTTCATCTACTCTGTATAAAATAGTATAAAAGCAGATGAAATAAAATTGTAGAGAGGTCAATCTGCACATTGTTTTGTTTTTAGAAAAAAATAATTAGTATTGATATTATTATCGAAGAAACGTTGAATACTGTTAAGTATCACGTTATGACGTCTATTGCTGAATATTGGAAACATGGTTAAAGTATTCTAAACTAGTCTTTAAAAATAAAATTAAATTAAAAATTAAGTAATACTTAGTACCAATGAGGAACAAAATAATACCTAGGTTAGCGTTTTATAGAATTCAGATAAGTCAGCAAAATAAGATCATTAAACTATATTAAATTATAATGTGTAAAAAAATAAGGAAATCGCTTAAAAATATTGCACCTACAACATAAAAACTTTTTAACAAAAAAAATAAATACCGACTTCAAACAAAAGCACTAAAAAGTAAAAAATAACTGATTGGTAGTTTTCATTTACTATACATACCTAATCAAATATTTTCGAACAACACACAAATTGTCCAAATCAGTTAATAAGTGACGAAGTTCTGAGGTAACAAACATAAAAAAAAATACAGTCGAATTGAGAACCTCCTCCTTTTTAAAGTCGGTTGAAAATCTCGCTTCAAATATTGTACACACAATGTCAATTGTATGTCTCTATTGTCCTTTGATTATGTACATGTCAATAATCAAACCCATTGTCATTTAGCGTCATGCTGCATCTAGCGCTTTCGAAGCAATAACGTAAAGCAAATCTTATAATAAGCTCGAGGTATGTATGGTGGTCAGCAATATAATCACTAATAGAATGTCTTCTGAATCTGAAAGAGGTTTTCTGAAATAATTAAGTCAAATTTTAAATTAAGAGTCTGTATAGTAAATATCGTATCGTATTGAAGGGAGGCCCGTGCCCAGCAGTGAGACGTTAAAAAGGGCTGAATACATACATACATAGTAAATATTAAATAAAGTCTCTCAAAAAAATTAAAAGAAAAAAAATAAGAAAAAAATTAAGTACATTTTGTTGGAATTTTTGCCACTTTCAAGGAATGATTCAATGGTGGCAAAGTCCGTTTGAATATTTTTGAAGGGCGACCCTTAGGTCGTTTTTAAATGAAGTACCCTCAAGCTTCACACAGTTTTTAGGAATTCGCACTTCGGTGTGAAACCATTTCTTGATGGCTCATTTGTGCCCGATTTGTGGAAGTTATAAGTCACGTCTGCCAATTGGACGTAAGCTGAAAGTATAAAGTTACAAATAAATTTTGTTGTTTGTTGTATGTGATTAAGTTGAAATTCTTATAAGGAAACTTTCAAAGCTTTAAAATCAATATATTTACTGAACTTTTAAGGATATTTTTATTATATCTATTATATAAATAGATATCTCAGTTTATCATTCGCCCTAGATATATTAATTAATGATCAAAGTCTTGTAAACGGCTTTATATTATTGTATAAAATTGAATCTTGAAATAATCTTCCGCGCCCAAAATATGTCAAAATGTTAAACATAACAATTAAAAGCCGTTTCCTAATTATTTTGTGTTTAGGGAGAACACATTTAAAATAATAAAAATGATTGTCATTATACTTTTAATATTAAAATAAATAATTACGTCTCTTATGACGTACTCATTTTTACTTTTCCCTGTTTACTTGAAAAATATTATAAGGCCTGAAACTTTTCACCTAACATTTATAGGAATTTCGTAAAAATTAAAAAAATATATTATAAAGTTACGTTTATTTAGTGACTCTAAATCTATATATATAATAAAATGCTGAGTTGAATCTGTACATTAAATACTTTTTGGAAAATCTTATTTAAGTAGTCATTGTTATTGATACAGAGGCCGAATAGCTATAGTTTTTAGAATTTTTGTCTGTCTGTTAGTCTCGGAAAACATCCAGAAAAAAAGTACTGGACAGATTATGGTAAAATTTGGTATGATGATAGTTGGTTATCCGGTTATATAACATATTGGATACTTTTTAAATATCTCATCTCTGAGAAATCTATACTAAACGTTAAACCGTAACATACAAATTCAAGAATAAAATATTAGTTTATGAACTGGCAAAAGTTCCAAGTATTCACAATATATGATGTCTGTTGTTGACAGCACCATTAAGTCGAAAGTTATAAACCTCCTCTCGAATTATTTTACCTCTAAATATAATTGCAACAGTATCGTATCGAACCCAGTCACAAGCTCTGGCTTTGCGCGTTACTTTTATTTTACTATAATAAAAAAATTAAATTTTGCCAAAAAGCGATTGAATTTTACAAAACGCGACAGTTTATATTATACTAGCACTGCCCGAGGCTCCGCCCGCGTTCAGATGACCAAAAACCTAATTCTTAGGTTTTACATATTAGTATACTCTTACAAGGCAAAAGGCAGTGGTAGCCCAGTGGTAACGCGCTCGCTTGGGAAACCGAATGAAGTGAGTTCAAATCCCGGGTCTCGCACCTCTGATATTTTCATGTGCGAATCATTTCCAACATGATTACCACTTGTCTTAACGGTGAAGGAAAACATCGTGAGGAAACCTGCATGTCTGATAGAATCTAGCAAGTTTTCAAAAGACATGTGAAGTCCGCCAACCCGCACTTGGCCAGCGTGGTAGACTATGGCCTGATTCCCCTCGTGCTGAAGGGAGGCCCGTGCCCAGCAGTGGGACGTTAAAAAGGGCTGAATACATACATACATACTCTTACAATGCAGTTTTTGTGTTTTTGTATTTTTTCTCAGAAATGAGATATTTTCCCGCGGTAAAAAGTAGCCTATATATTGACCCGGATAACCAGCTATCATCATACTAAATTTCATCAAAATCTGTCCAGTGGTTTTCTCGTGATGCGGTAACAGACAGACAGACAGACAGACAGAAAGACAGACAGAAAGACAGACAGACAGACAGACAGACAAAAATTCTAAAAACTATAGATTCGTACTCTATCGATAATAATGTCTATTTTAATTAGATTTCCCAAAAAATATTTAATGTACAGATTTGACTTACTTAGAATTTTATTATATGTATAGATTTATTATGTCAAGAGTATTTATACCAAGTTTAAACACTTTTAAGTAAACTTGTCACGAATAGTACAATTTTCAATACAAGCTCTTAAGTTTCTTCTTGATATTGGCCTCAGGTCTTACGAATTGCATTAATTACTTAGTGATTTTCTATGTCATTATAAATATTTTGTTCTCCTGACCGAATTCGGTCACAGTACCTTTGAGACTAGGCATCTGCACAAGATATATTATAGTGCACAAGTGTGTACGCAAACATAAATTTATTCCTTTAATTTTTTTTATTTCAAAGTTTGGTGAAAAAATTTGGACAATTGTCGTTTTACAATGTCTCTGACGCACGATCTTGCATCGTTGTTAACTTCCTAACTCTGTTCTGCTACTGAGATTATTTTTGTCTGAAAACCCCAACAACTATATTTGGCCTAACCAGGATTAGAACCAAGAAACTCCGGATCTCCGTCCGAATGTGCTAACCACTAGACTATCGAGATAGTTAATTGACATCATGTTAATGCGACATCAAAATTTCAATTGTTTAATCCCGTGGTTTGGTCGGAGCTTTAATGATTCAGTTAGCAAAATAATATAAATATTTATAAAGTTACTCATACTAACTGGTTATTGATTAATCATCATTCAGAGCTTTAATACACTGGACCTGGCGAGGTATAATTTTGACAGCATATTTCTACATGAGAAAAAATGGTGCAGGTTTTATTTAAAACAAAAGGTACTTTTCGGATGTCATATTAATAAAAAAGAACATCCACATAAAAGATATAGCTGTTGTGTATCAGGAAGTAATATTAATGTCCATATTACAAAAACATTTATAGTTCATCGTCAATACAATTAATATGACTACACGTTTGGCTCAGTTTGTAGTGACCCTACTTGCTGTACCAGCGGTCGCGAATTCGAACAACTTCTTCTTCTTTTCTTACTATACATGTCCTTAGCTTTCCGTAAGTAATACATACTCGTATGTGTGAAAATAAATAAATTGAATCATAAAAGACAAGACAAAGGGATCATTAAAATTATTATAGGTCTATAAACTTTGCCCATATTTTCATAGCTTAACGTTATTATTTTATTATTAGTGCATATTTTCTTCGAGTAAAATATTGCAGCAGTAAATTATATCTTTAGTAAAATCGCTTATATCTCAAATAAATAACTACGTTATATTTGGTTCGTAAATGAGTTTGAATTTCAAGTATAGCTAAGAGTATAATAGATTGTCATGTATGTATGATGTTTATATGAATATTTACTCGTAGGTACTCGTATATTGTATATACTATTAGAAACTCACATAATATAAAGCTGATATAGTATAAAGCTAATGTGTTTGTTAACTAAATGTTTGTTAACGTGATAGATGTATAATCTCTGGAATTAAGATTCCGACTTTAAATTCTTTATTTTACAGTTAAAGCTAGCCTTTTATTAAGGCTAGGTAACGTCTCAGGGATATATCTATTAAAGTTATAAATACCAAATGTGTCTTGGCTTGTTAATTCCTGTATCGGTATATATAATTATATTCTACCTGAGTCGAATCTGTACATGAAATGTTTTTGGAAAATCTTATTGAAATAGTCATTATTATCGATACAGAGGCCGAATCTATAGTTTTTAGAATTTTTGTCTGTCTGTCTGTCTGTGTGTTACCGCAGCACGAGAAAAGTACTAGACAGATTTTGATGAAATTTGGTATGGTGATAGCTGGTTATCCGGGTCAACATATAGAATATTTTTTACTGCGGGAAAATATTTTATCTTTGAGAAATCTATACTAAACGTTAAAACGGAAATTGGGACGAACCCGAGCGAACCAAGGGTGAGTTTCTAGTTTTAAATAAATACAGGGATTACCTATGACATTAAAAAAAAATTATTGTAAGATAGAAAAGTTACCTTAATAATTTAATTTTTATCAACTGTATATTCCAGTGGAAGGATAACACGATCGAAGACAGATTAGGCGTTGGACAAGGGCTTTACACACTCTCCGTAGCTCGAGATCACCACTAACTTCTCGACTGGACTGCTGTTACTTACAATTTCTTGACAGACCTAGTAACCATTTTTAGACCTGACCTGAAAACAGGAAGTCGCGATATACACCTATTAACTAGATCATCAAGTTTGTTGGACGTATAATTTAACTATCCTATATAGCTTGTAAATATGTCCGCAAAGCTTAGAAAAGTTAGAGTACTTCTTTAAGACAACATAAATAGAAAAGTTGGGAAGCTTAGTTGATATTACTAATGAAAGGCCTTTTAATCAATTTTTATTTGAGGAAAGTTAACCTACGATTTATATTAGCAATAAATTCTATGCAATTTCTGTATTATAAAAAAAGTAACTACTGTTACTCGTAGTTAATCCATTGATTTTTTTTTTATTATGACATTTATTTTGTTTTTTTTTTTGCTTTGTATATTTGCTTAAATTGTTAAATAACTACGAACTCATTTGTGAAGCAAAAAGAAAAAAGAAGAAACAATTTATTCATAATAATCATATTTTTTTACGCCTGGTATAATTTTTAATAATAGGGTGGGTATTATTTTTAATAACTAAATTAATGAATTGATTATATTAGAAACAGAATTTCGTCAAACAAATATCACATGTATTTTAAATGAAATTGATCTAACGCATGGCAATTAGGCAATTATTCCCCTAAAACGTTAGGTAAAATATTTTGATACTATCAAAATCAGTAAGCACGATCAACCATATCATACCATACCATAATAACCAAATTAAAAATGGTACTACCAAATAAACAAAATATTTTTGTAACCTCTATAACTAGTATTTGCTATAATAGTAAGAAAGTTATTTATATTTTTATGAACTTAAACTTTTTTTAATATGGGTGTTTTTTTAATGAAATGTCCTATTTTTAAATCCTTTAAGAGCTTTCTTTGAGAGATCTCTTTTATTTGTACATTTTGTTAGGCATTATGAACTGATCGTAACATTATAAATTTTATATTATAGGGATGAAGTAGTAAGTCGACCGAAATCACCTGTGAACCATTATTGATCGGTGGTGTTCACAGTTAACTATAAATAATTCATGTCTGTCCACTCAATCGAAAGGAAGGGGAACTAAGTCAAATTGTTCTTTATTTACGAGAATATATGTTTTTAAAACAATATTTTATATTATAGTCGAAATTATTTTTAAGAATAATAATTCGAATTATAGTAATGTAAACTCTAAAAATCATCGACATTTTGTAATTAACGTTCCGTTTCTAAAAATGCTTGAAAAGTTAATATTAAATAAACCCTATTAGATACTTAATGAGTTTAAGCAGTTATAAAAATTACCTTTATTTGAGGTAGACGGTGAACATTCATTTGTTAAAAATATATTATACATTGTTATCAGACTATTATTATAAATGTGACAATTTGTATGTGTGTGTGTGTTTGTGGGTGTATATGTGTGCAATCTATACATATAATAAAACTGTAGAGGTCGAATGTCTGAACATAGAAAAAAAATGCTACAAACCGAGTCAGGGGATGTAAGAAGAGAATAGAAAAAATCCATATTTTTTCTATTTTTTTTTGTTGTTCTGCATGTTTCTCTGTTTGTACGGGCTAATCTCCGAAACTGTTAGACCGATTTAAATGAAATTTTGCATGCTGATATAAGATATAAGGATATCCCCGGTCAAAATTTTAGATACTTTTCACCTCGGAAAATTAAAGCGTTCTCATGGGATAAT
The DNA here is from genome assembly GCA_921882275.1 of Brenthis ino. NCBI lineage: Eukaryota > Metazoa > Arthropoda > Insecta > Lepidoptera > Nymphalidae > Brenthis > Brenthis ino. Next base: position 24,555,675 of record OV170232.1, on the reverse strand, counting down.
CAAAAAACTATAGTAACTTATACAGCTTAGTACACAACAACTTATGCACTTAATGTAGTAAAATTTGGCATGCTGATACCTTATATTGCCGGTCAAACAACAGGTAACTTTTTATCCCGAAAAATGGACGGTTCCCGTGGGATAGATCTATTTTTCCTTTTAGGGGCGAAACCGAGCGTGAGCCACTAGTGTACAATATGTGTATACTATGTACTTCTTCACGATAAAAAGGCTGGATGGGCTGATTACTGTACCTAAATTAAAACAGTCTTGAGTTTAATAGATTAAGAAATCCATTTGTAACCCTTTACGAGTTGATATCTTTGGACACGATTTTATTGAAGCAGCATTTCTAAGAAATCGCTTCGTCTAAAGCCATTTAGATGTCTAAAATGTGTCTTGGGTCCGATTTAGTGTCGTTACCATAAGAGGATTGCGAAAATAAAACCTTGGAATTAACAATAAATAATACTTATATTATGGACAAGATTTTCTCGAGGTGTTTTTACGTACCAAAAAAGGATTTCTGTTATTTATATCATGATGTACAGTTATATTTTCTAAGGTCCCGGGTATAATTTAAACGTATTATCATGAATTTTTGCAGTGTTTCATATTTGACAGGTAACTAATATAGGTTTCCAATTTATGATTTATTCTATGCCATATATTGTATCCATTTTACATTCACTATACATAAGAATTATATAACCTACATATGTCTCATCCATAACTAAATCATAAAATGCACATAAAAATAACAGTAGTCTAGACTAAAACTCGGTAACAGCATCGAATTTCAGAGTCATGTGTACCAGAGATATGCACAGGTGTATGTGCAAGCAAAAGTGAATTTTATTCGTTTTTTTCTAGTTCAGTGGAACGGTCATCTGAAACGTCTAGTAAAAGATCAGGTGCCAGGCCGATGGCTGTACGTGCTCTCTACTTCCGAAGCCTAGTCTACTTTCAATTACTTTTTGAAAGAAAAACTCAACGAACATATTTGGTTCGAGCTGGGATTCGAACCAAGGACTAAACACGCGAAGGTATCGATGCCAGCAAGTAGACCAATAGTATACATACATTCATAAGTATGCTAAGAAATAATTTCCCTCCTGCTGCGGCAATCCGGTAAAAAGATAATAAGCATTAGTATTCTGAAAGCAGTAGCAAAATAAGATTACGAACGTTTCTGTATGACATCAGATAAATTAGATGACTTTCACAAAGATTCCCTTTTACTTAGGACAATATTATCAGAATTTAAATACTAACTCAATTACAATTAAAACTTACAAACAATATCTTTAACAAAAGGCCCAACAGTATTTCGAGCGGTTCTGAAATACTGAACGAGTACTTGTTACGTATATACTCGTACCATGAAATAGCTTTGTTTTCTAACAATAAATTTAATAATTAATATTAACTACATAACTAAAGAACCAAACATAAATAGAAGAAAATTAAAGAGCGTTTATGACTTTTAATACCCTAATTTGACTTCAATAAAAAATTAAAAGCAAATATCATTATCTAAGAGTACGCTGACGTTTAAAGACATGTAAGTATTCAGCCCTTTTTAACGTCCCACTGCTGGGGGTAGGCCTCCCTTTAATACGAGGGGGATCAGGCCATAGTCCACCACGCTGGCCAAGTGCGGATTGGCGGACTTTACATGTCTTTCGAAAAACTTATTAAATTCTCTCATACATGCAGGTTTCCTTACGGCGTTTTCCTTCTCCGTAAGACAAGTGGTAATCGTGTTAGAAATGATTCGCACATGAAAATATCAGAGGTGCGTGACCCGGGATTTGAACCTGCTTCACTCGGTTTCCCAAGCGAGCGCGTTAAAACTGGGCTACCACTGACTTCTTGTTTTGTTTAAAGACATACCTTACAGCAATACCTCATATAATAAAAATATAGCACTTTGATATATTACAAGAACAAATTTTCCAGTAAAGTAATAACTAAAATTTAAAGTAAATACAGCTAAGTGTAAAAGCACTCTCACGATGCATTAAGAGAATTATGTCTGTATGAGAAGGTAAAGAGTGTACTTGGATCGAACAGTTAGTTTTCCGTTTCCTTTTTCCGTTTAAAACTATTACATGAAATTGAATAATATAATTTATTTATATAAATAATATCAAATACAACTGGGATTCTAAGTTAATTTCAAAGGTCAACTATTTTTAGGTAATTTATAATGGTTAAGGGTCAAATTAAATTAGCAGGTGGTCCTTGCTAATTACAAATGCGTTACACTTTGTAAGTTTATCCATCTTACATACAGTATCATGTGAACGTGGTATGCTTACAAATAGTTTTAAGAAAAGAAAAAGGCTTCCGCAGAATAGATAGTAGAAAGATAACGATTACATTTATATTAAACAAAGTACTGTAAAGCATTCAAATCAATAAGAAAATCTCTGAAAGAATATCTTATTTTTCAAAGGTCAAATAACAAGTTATTATGTTAGGTTAAATTGATTTCATTGGTAAGTAGAGAAACATAGTTTTTTTTTTAATCGCTTAATGCCAAAGGAATCGTGGCAAAAAAACTAGTATAACAGTTAATTTAAGAACTACATTTATCAAACATTTAAGACTAGCATAAAAATGCTCCTGCGCCAAGTTGTTTTAAATTTATATACTAAAAGTATATAGTACGAATTTATAAACAATGTTACAGAAAGCTATAAGAGTCTGTTATTATTTTTTATAAGCTCAAAAGTTGTAAAGCTCCAGTACTTGAACTTTTATTATTAAGATTATTTATACATAATATTTCTAGTACTCAATAACTATAGCGAGAAGGTTATTTAAAATGTACCGAATACAGCTAACACTATTTATTGCGCTAATGAGTTATGCGAAACTGAAAAAATAGAGACAACTCCCTTTGGGATTTAGCTGTAAATAAGCATGAGTAAAACAAAATAATGCAAAGAATTTTATTAAATGCATTCAAGTAGTCAAATAACATAAATAATATACTAAACATCCTTCTTTTATTAACCCCCGACGCAAAAAGAAGTGTGCTATAAGTTTGACGTCGATGTCTGTCTGTTTGTGTGTGTGTGTATGTCTGTCTGTGGCATCGTACCTCTCAAATGGATGGATCGAGTTTGATGCGTTTTTTTTCATTTGAAAGCTAGTCTCCTTGCGGTGGTTCTTAGCTATGTTTGGTTATTATCGGTCCAGCAGTGTAAGAGGCCAACTCTTTTCCAAAATGATGTAAGGCATTATGGCGTATGATTACTTGATTAATCCCTTCAGTGCCAGTGTAATCGCTAAACAACAATTAATTTGCGTAGGTTTTTTTTTTAATTTTTAATTTATCAGCAATTCTTGTTTAATGGTTCCCATCGAAACAAAATTCGCCAACTAATTCTGAGACAAAATTAGCAATATAAGCCTACCTAAGGTATATCTCCTTTGTAGACCTCGTGTTTAAACTGTTTCAATCGAATTAGTGATTTCGCTGTTCAATTAACTTGGCTTCAAACATACTGTGTAATTCTATTCATTGTCATGATAAATTGAATTAGAAACTAGTTGTAATACATTTAGTGCGCTAGATAAACTGGGATTTATTTATGGTCATTGTTCTGGTTTAATATATACATATGTTTGTTTCATAATGAAGTAAAAATTCTATTTTTTAACTTGTGAGCTATTTAACATAGTAGAAACTTATCATGCTTAATATAATTTTATATAAAATTCCTTAAAGACCCAACTATCGGTTCGCATTCAATCATTTTTCATCGAAATTGTTCGCAATCAAATCTATATTTATTCTCCAAAAAGGGCTATTCATGCAATTTATAACATCGGAGCTCGGAATACCCTACAAGAACTTTTTTGAAAATTAGTCGCCATCGCAATTAATTATATATATAAATATATATGTATGTATATATATATATATATATATATATATATATATATATGTTTGTCCGACAAAACATTCATTGCTTTTCAAAACACAGTGACAGACACGAAACAATTATTAAAAATAAGGATAACTTCCGCCTTTAGAAAGTCTTTTTGAATGAAGTATATTTTGATTTGATTTGTAAAATGGGTTTTGAAAATTTTACACAAAGCTCTTACAGTCTCCAAAGAAATAAATATGTACATGTATTTCTTTAGCTCTATAGTAAAAGTGTAAAGAGCTCTATTTCGCAAAAAAAAAACAAAATTTTTGCTTTTATACTACGTTTATGTGAGTACATAATTTAAGAAAATGAAAAAAATTAGAATGACAATTTTATATCATTTTAAAACAAAATTGTATATAGGTAAAATTTTAGCGTTCGCTCGACCAAAGGCCAGTCCGGTCGGAGACCTCATCAACATAACACGTGTGCTATATTTTTTGTCGTCTCTACTGTTCGTGTGATACTATCACAACTATTAACATAATAATTTGTTTATTATATTAATAACTAAATGTAATAAAACCGGAAATCCGGTTTTCGTACAAAAAAAATATTATGTTACCTAACACAAATATTAAAAAATAGATAGGAGACGAGAGCTACGTTTGATGTTACTTGAAGATTATTTAGCTTACATAAAAATAATATTAAGAATCGAATCACAAGTGTACCTACTTTACTAGTATTAGGTAAAACATACGTATTTCATTCGTGACCTTTAGGGCTACTCCAATTAATCATATATTGCACTGCGCCATAAGAAACAAGTATAAATCGATGTGGATTTTTAGAATTAAAAAAAAATATCCTACACACAGTCGCACTATAAATAAGACAAGAAAATTCAAATAAATAAGACAAGATAAAAACATTTATCCTAATTAAATTATCATATTATTATTGTAATTAACACTTTCAAATATTGCTGTTTAAAATAATATTATTTATTTACATTCGCTTTTAAATATTTTGAAGCTGATCCCATAAACTCCTCGAAGACGAGTTTTAGCTCAAACACGTAACATCAGTATATACATAATCATTTTCTTTTTGACTGTCTTGCGATTCTCTAAGATAGCTCAGCCCTGCTTTTCACAATTAATATTATATAGTCATCGAACTACATTATTATTACTATTATTTTATATGGATATTCCAAATTTCTTTAGAATATATTAACAGGAAGTCAATTAAATATAAAAAAAATGGAAACGGAAATTGTATACGAAATTTTATCCAAGAGCCATTTTTTTCAAGTTTTAATGACACGATGATTAAAACCAGACTAATTAAGAACCTGCCTTTCGCCTACAATACTTTTAATGCACAATCATGTTGAAAGGTTTTAAAGTCAATATTCACATTTGGTTAAATGTATAAAAAGCAAATATTACTAATAAACCTTGTTTGTACCTTAAATATTGTTTTACTGAAATGATTTAATTTATATTTTATAAGCGACTCGCACGAATTTTGCTGAGGCCTTAATGAAAACACACATCCTCACATAATTTATACTAACACATGTTTGCCTGTATTAACTTTGAAATAAAATATGGAAATGACATATTATAACTGTAAGACAAATATATTTAAAATTTAAAATATCTTGTTCCCCTAAAATGTGCAAATATCTCGTCGGGTCTCCTCGGCAGAACTGCCTTCTGAACTGGTAGAAGATTCCTCACAGATGTATGTAAATTAAATTTGTAGAATTTAAAAATTTACAATTCAAAGTGCTTAAGAAGTCAATTTGAGCATTTGAAAAACAAGTAGTTTTTTTTAACATAATATAGTTAAAGTAAACTAAATTTCTGAAATATCTAATACATGCTTTTACCTAATTTGAAAACGAATGGTCGTACCTGAATATGAGAATACTCAATTTATTATGACTCTGCGTATTTAATATAGATAGTTTAGTATCGCGCTTATAAGTCTAAACTCTAAAGGCATTGTATTCGAGATTTACGAGTGTGTGGGTAAAATTGCCGTATGTTCTGGTATGATAGTTGATGCCTCAGTTCAGTAGTTACAGAAAACAAATCTATAAACGAGAGAATATGGTACGAAATATAAAACAATTATAATTAATTATTAAAACATTCATTACAATCAAAGAGCTTGGCTTTATTAGTAACATTCTGGCGTCATAATCAAAAAGGGCACAACTGATTTTTTAACTAGTATTTTATATAATTTATTTCTTCGATTATTTGTCTTATCGTAGATTCGAATATATATTTTTTTCATCATTTTATTTTCATAGAGTAAGATTTACTTAATAACATATTCTAGATCTGATGATCTGATACTAAATACATTAGTGTTATATACGTTCTCAGGATCAAAAAAGGCCCATCTAGGCCCTTAGTTTTTGTATCATTTTATAAATAAGATATTCGAATTAGCAAAATCCAGAAGAGCATATATACTCTTGTTTATTTAAAGGAAATTAAAAAAAATTATTCATATTTAACTGAAAGTTACGTAGAATGATAATAATTACAGGTAGAGATGGTATGACATATGAATTTTATAAAGATTCAGTTACCTGAATTGGCCCGTTGTGTTTGTGTAAGCAGGTATTTTAAAGTTATATCCGTATTAATATTAAAATTGTCGTTTCTAGTAATATCCATATTAATATTAAAATTGTTAAAGTTTTTGAGTATGTATAGATGTTTGTTACTCTGTCACGCCAGAACGGCTGAACGGATCCGGATGAAATTTGGCACAAAGATAGATTATAGTCTGGAATAACACATAGGCTACTTTTTATCCCGAAAACATAAACGGTTACCGTGGGATAAATTTGTATTTGTTTATTATATAAATTGGCTAGATAGTATTTAAATAGTTAAAACAATTAGAATAATTTGCTATTGTTGTCATTTTTAAAATAAATACTTTTTTAATTAAACAAAATGCTAGAAACCTATTAGACTTTAAACTTACCTACTCAAAAACTAAAAAAATGTTAGATTTGCCTTTTTTATGAGGACAGTTAAATTATTATTAACCTTTAAAAGTTTGTGTGACCTTATAAACTAAAGTTAGTTCCATATTTATTAATGAAATGTCATGCTTCTTTGTATTTACCAGTATCTTTCTATTATCATAGACTAACGTGAAAGGTCACCTAAATAACAAAATACGTATAGGTATTTTGTACTCGTATAAATCTACAAGTTTATAAATTCATATACAGGTCATTTATTTAATCATCAATAACGAAAAATTATGCCCTTACCAAAAAGTTTATCAATTTTAGAAACATGATCATAAACAAGTAACTTTATGAACAACAAATTTTCATATTTTACATTTCATACAACTTTTATTTGTTTCCCGTGTTCGAAGGACGGAGGTCGATTTTATTGACGCTGACAAAAAGTCCACAACAGTATGAAAATCATTGAATTTACGATAAATTCAAACAAAAATGATATTCGTATACCAAGAACAAAAATTACTCTCGGAATTCTAAAATTTTGTGCATTTTTTGTTTGTGCATTTGCGCATAAATATAATTATATTTATTCATCGTTTCCGGTCGATTTTCTTTTTCCAAAAAAATAAGTTAATATTAAAATTTTGAAATTCTCGACACCTAAGTATTAGAAGACTTGGGTTTTAATTCAGGTCACTAGATTTTAAGGGTATTTTTAATTAACGACGGTTTCCTGATGTAAAAAATTGCTAAAAGAGCTTTGAATCTACATATGTACATATAATAAAATAGTAACTTAGCGAAATCTGTGCATATTTTTTGTAACTGTAACGTATTTTGAACAGAATATAAACCCAAAAACAATAGCTATTAAAATTATTATCTGTTTGTCTGTTAGTGTGCACGGTTCACGCAAAAATTACCGAACCGATTTCAAATAAATTTACTCAAGAAAACATCATAACTGATTCTGTCGAATCGTCCTTAGAAAATATGACTAAACCTTGAGAGATATATCAAAATATTGTATTAGAAAATTGTAGATCTTAAAAAGGCCTACAGAAAAATCTGCAAAAGACTTGCTGTCATTCTACTGTGGTACACACGCAATAACTATTCATATCTATTTAAAACGTACCTAGAGACGCACCCGAGCGAGGTATAAGATATTTTTAAAGAAATGGAAAATGTTACATTCTCGGTGGCGTAGCCCTAAAATTATTTTTTAATAGGGTAGTGGATAAATCCAAATAATAATATAATATAAAAAAATTTAAAAAATTTATATATAAAAATTATAAATCACTTATTTTTATTTTTTATTACAACAATTAATAACTTTATTATAAAAGAAATAAGCTGCAAGTTTATAGTATTAAGTTCGAAATAAACCTTGTTTCCTTTACCGCACTATTAATCTTATTTTAGCGAGGTCTAATAGGTTTAGTGGTAAGAAGATTGAGTTTTGCTTCCAATTACTGTATACGGATATTCGATAACCATAATAAAGACAAACAAACTATTGGAACAATAATACTTTTAATGATTGCTTTTTAACGATTTTTAATGCCAAATGTTAATAAAGTCGAACAATTTATTCAACGTTATTGCAACTAGTATAGATTAATAAACCCATTAAGGAGTCCCAGTTTTCGTCGTCCTGTGGCTTGAAGCCATGAAACATCCAGAAGAAAGTTGTCTTGTGGCTTAAGTAACATTTGAAAACGTCTTTCGTGACTTAATCACTAAAACTGTAAAACTGGAGGATGATCTCGCGTATCTTAGTGGCCAAGAGCTATTTTTTCCAAAGCCAGGTAATTTCTTCAAAAATCATAGTATCTTGAGTAATGTCTACCAAAATTTTTTTTCGTAATTATGTTCTATTTGCTTATATTCCGGTATTATGCTTATATGAAGGTTAATAAATAGGAAGTATAAAACTGACTTTAGAGACTAATGCATAGAATTCGCTGCGTTTAAATTGGAACCACGTTTTTTTTCTTAGCACTTTATTTTTTCAAGACGATTAGTTTTTAGGAACAATCTTCTAATCGAGCAAACTCAATTCGATAGATGTTAGACTTCGCTTTTGAATTACTTAACAACAGATATATCCATATTATGATGCAGCGAAGTTTCTCCAAATCAGTAATAATATATATGAACAATACATAGGAATCGAACTCGTAACCTCCTAACTATCATGTGCCGGTCATCATATATTACTATGAATACACGTGTGAAAAATAATTCAGAATGAATTGCTCAAATAGGATAATAAAAAGATTTTATTGCAATATTTCACACGAATAAGTCGAGATTTATGTCCATATCCATCCAGCTTAATAAAGGTCCCTATAAAATTCAATTTATTATTTTTTTTTCAATATTATTGACCGATAATACTGTAAGTATTTGTATTTTATCACTTTGAGTCGAATAGTAGTATTAAAGATTAAAAAAAATAGGAATAAATATGTGCGTGGTTCTTCTACACGCTGTTACGGGTTAACAGATTTGAATAGAATTCAAAATGAAGCTTGTAGTATTAGTTAAGTGTGGCTTCTATTTTAGATTAAAACATAGGCTACTTTTTTATCAGCGATATATTGATCTATCATGCAAGAGAAGCGGTTTGAAAAATATATATATTATATTTAGTAAAAATATTTTTCCATTATTAAAGGTCACTACTCAGACAGTATTAACTTTTTCATTGAATCTCTAAATAAATATCGCTAGGTCTTTTTAGTGTTAATCACACATCGTTAAAGTACCAGTGGTCAGAATTCTTTAAAAATTAAGAAGAATAACAAATAAAGATTAATTTTTATGTCATGCACGAACGTACTAATAATAGTATACTCGTATTAATAAAAAAATGCTCCTAATAAGCTCTTTTGATAACGCCAACCAGTTGATTATTGTTGGTTGTAAATCATTTTTAATATATATATGACAAATTAAAATTTAAAACCCCCGACCATCTTGGACCGATTTTCATAAAACATAGCTAAGAGCACTCCCGACTAATTCACAGATACGTCACTTTCACAAACAGACACACACAGATACGTCAAACTTATAACAAACCCCTTGTTTTTGCGTCAGGGGTTAAAAACATTAGGTTTATTTTATTTCTTTGTACCTACTTTAAAAAACTCGTATTGAAGGGAAACTCGTGTCATATTGAAAGGGCGGGCTTAAAACAATTACAAAAAGGAATCTTCTTCGCCAAAATAGAGGCTAATTAGAGATAAGAGGCTTATTTTATTAAGAATAATCATAAAATTACTTCAAATTAATTGAAGATATCATATAATATAATCCTACAACTAGCGACCCTCGCTCCGCCCGGGTTCGTCCTTAGGTACGTCTTAAAGGTTAGTATACATTTTTCAGGAATGAGATATTTTCCCGCAGTAAAAAATATCCTATATGTTGACCCTGATAAAAAACTATCATCATATCAAATTTCATCAAAATCTGTTCAGTGGTTTTCTTGACAGATAAACAGACAGACGGACAGAAATTCTAAAAACTATAAATTCGGGCTCTGTATCGATAATAAAGACTATTTCAATAAGATTTTTCAAAATATATTTTGTGTACATATTCAACTCAGTAAATTTTTTATTATATGTATAGATTATATATCTTAATATATATATATATATATATATATATATATATATTTACAAAAATGCTAGCAAAATTTTTTGTTATTAAAATTGAACACTTTTCCCTTCTTCAATGGGTGCGGAAATTATATACGGAGTTCCTTATTTTCAAGGGACTTCCTTATTCCACAGTAATTTCCGCTTATTAGTATAAGTATTCATAGCGTCGTTTAAAAAACTACCACATATCAATTCTTTAGACTTTCGTACATCTAGTATGTATATATACGAAAAACCTATTCCAATGGATTTTTAGTAAGCGTCGGCAAAATTTATTTATTTTATAATTAAAATTCTTCGCTGTTATAAAACAGTTCAAACAGAATTATTTATACAAGTTGCGTGAAATTATTTATAGCAGCAATATTAAAAACTAGAATCGTAATATAAATACTTTTGTAGGGCGAATCTAAATGAGTACTTGTGCTTCTATATTTAACTAAAGAAATTCTTGCATGTAAAACCACTTACAACGGTTAAGTACTTATATATAATTTTAGTGTTATAATCTTGACTGCTGTTTTATTGTTATTCTATGGTAATAGTCCGCAGACAGATATTAATATTATGAATTGTGACTAGTATGAGCTAGTATGAGCATAGAATAAATGCAGCTATCATTATTATTTAGAGTCAAATGAAATACTTATTTCCTGCCAAACTTGTAGATATGGCAACACCAAAAACTGTATTTAGTATTAATTATAATTCTTTAAATAAAGTCAAAATATATACTCTTTAATTTATATAAGTGTAAAAATTGTAAAGTATAAAAAAGGGGATCAGTGTATTTTCTGATGTGAGCTGAAGAAATGCTGAAAGTTAAAAGTGTGATCATGTAAATTCTTATAATATAAATTGTGATTGTATTAAATAAATGATAAGTGATGTAAAAGTGTAATAAACATGTAAAGTACCTACGATCGGCTTTCTTATACTGGCCTTTGATTAAAGAAGAATTCTTACATAAGCGGTTTGACATTTACAGATTTTTTTTTGTAGAACTACAATAAAAAAGTAAAAATTCGACATTTTGATATTATATTTAATTTTTGCCATATTACAGGAGATACACATTTTTTATCACTTCCCGCTTCATCCCGAGCTTCCCACCGAGCCATCTCAGAACAAAAATATAAATAAATTGTCTTACAAACAGGGAATTGAGTCAAGTGTTATACTCAATACATTATAATTTATATTTTCTTAAAAAAAGAAGTGGGTATATAATAAGTAATATCATCAAAAATGTCAAGGACTACGAATTCAAAAACCTCGCATAATAAAAAGCTTTTCGTCGATAAATATTCGATAAGTAAAATATTCGCCGTTTTTCACACTTCAGAGGCAATACAAGAAACGTTATTTTTATGATTCAAGTTTTTGTAATGCTCTGCTTAAAGATCGAACGAAACGATCGTGAAGTATGTATGAAAATATCCTAAAAAAAGGCCTAATACATGTATGTATTAGGCCTTTTTTAAGCGCCCCACTGTTGGGCATGGGCTTCCCTATAATACGAGGGGGGCCCACCACGCTGGCCAAGTGCGGGCTGTGTAGTTCACATATGTCTTTAGAAAACTTGCTAGTTTCTCTCAGACATGCAGGTTTCCCCACTGTAAGACAAGTGGTAATCAAATTGGAAATAATTCGTACATGAAATATCTGAGGTGCGAGAACCGGGATTTGAACCCGTTTCACAGCTTAAATAATACGTGTATGTATACTAGTTTTCAATTGCTGTACGCATATCAAACTTCTATGAAATATTGTACATAATATAATATACGTTATTACTTTTTCTCTTAAAGGTCCTACATCTTTACATAGTATAAAATGAAATCGCTTCCGCTATCTGTTCGTTTAGATCTTATAAACTAAGTACTCAACGGATTTTAATGCAGTTTTCAGCAATAGATAAAGTAATTCAAGAGGAGGGTTTATATATATAATACATGCATATTATAGTACATAAAAGCCGAGAAATTCAAAGATTTGTATTTCATACTGACCGTTAAAACGAACCTAGTGATGAAAAATATTTTTTATCACACATTTTTTAACGTTTTAAGACGACCAAATTTTCTACGCGTCAGCGAAGTTCATGATAAAATTGCTTTTCCCCTTACCCTATTGCGTTAACCCCTTTTCCTTAATTACACAGAAAAAAAATTAATAGTACAAAAAATGGATTTTGCTTTATGCCAATTCAAAAAAAAACAGATATAGTATTTTCATACTAGCTCGCGGAAGCTAATCTTAAATTAGAAACTAAAATTATAGAATTAAATTAAAGACACTTCACAGACACACTTCTAGACAAGTAAAGATTTTTTTTTTCTTGATTTCTTGTCAAATGAATAATTCCTATTAGATAACTTTTAAGACGTACTCAAGTGATGCACGTGCAAATAGAGAGATGGACGCTGAAGAGGCAGATTGAGGCTTTTAACGTTCTTTCATAAATGCTGCAGATTTTCTCACTGTGTTTTTCCTTCACCATAAGACAAGTGATAATCAATCATGTTGGAAATGATTCGCACATTAAAATATCAGAGCTGTGAGAATCGAATTTGAACCCACTTCATTCGGTTTCTTAAACGAGCGCGTTACCTATGAGCTATCAGTGCTCTCATAATTCATGTCAATAAATAAATCACTGTTTTATTAATAATTGCCTAGAATTTACAGGAGCTGAGAAAATATTATATATTACGAGTCGGCGGAAAAAGCACTGGTGGTTATATCGTAATGGATTGCATAAACAACTGTAATCAACGAAAAACAATGTTTGGCACATGTGTAGTCTCTAATAATAACTCTACAAAAAAATCCATGATACCATATATGATGATGATGATGTTCTCCTAGCCGATTCCGGCCACGGCGGCCAATCTCATTGAGATTAGCCAACTGCGCAGGAGATATTATAGTGCACAAGTGTAAGCGCAGACACAACGTGCACTCTCTATTCCTGTCACTTTCATACTCCGGTGGGATGACTGCTTGACACGACCAGTGAGAGTTAAGGCGCAGGACCGACGGCTTTACGTGCTCTCCGAGGCACGGGGGTGAAACACCGCCAACTTCCCAACTCCGGGCTGTTACTGAGGCTTACTATACAGGAAGACTCAATAACTAAACTTGGCCCGACTCGGGACTCGAACCCAGGATCTCCGGGTGTGCAGCCGTACATGCTAGCTACTACACCACCGAGGCAGTTAAAATGTAATAAACTACGTGGTAAAAGATCGAGTACGAGTATTATCCAACAGCTACGGTAGGAACATAATTTTAGCTTTATTAACCACAAAACATTTTCTCGTTTTATTTTGCCAGCAACCAAAGCCATTAATTGGTGTTCTTGGTTAAATTACTTCCCTTACAGGAAAATATGGATGCAATTTTAACTATTTATTTCAACAGTAAATTTAATAAACTCGAATAATTTATTGGAATTAAATAAATTTTAAAATTGTATCTACAAATTTGTTTCAAATTATTATTATTTGTGATAACAATTTATACAATAATTATTAAGAAAATAAAAACTTTCTTGTACATAAATTTTTATACTTTCTTATGCATGGCAAATAAACTTTTTTATATTATTTCCTAATAGAATGTATCGACTATATCTTTTCTGAATAAAAAGGCTATAAGATGCATTTTTTTTAGTTTGATTTACCTATGTATTTGATTCGACATCTGATATATGTATATATAATCTATATTAATATTGTATGTACATTTCTGCATATAGACTTTATACTAAATTTTGACAACTGTTGAAATGATTCCAATGAAGTATGACATCATATCCTCATAGTTTGAGCGCCAAGAGAGGAAACTTAAGAAAAAGATGAGCGTTCAAATACTTCTTTTTTTAATAAAAATATGAAATAAATACAGTACAGTAGGAATCTTATCACTAAATATAAATCTGACTCCATACCAACTTGCAACAAACAGACGTACAATAACTTTTATATTACACTGTATAATTCACATCCCCAGGGAGCACACATTTCAACGTTAAAGTAATAATATAAAAGTTATACTGCGTCCTTTATGTAGTTCATTCCATTAGTCATAATGTAATTGGACCTAACAAGTATGTTAAGTGTGCAAAAGGGCAGACCGATCGATGGCCGTTTGATCAATATGTTCGTCACGTTTGCTTCAATTAGGAAACCTTTTTACTGTGTCACTCATCTATGGTTATAGGTACGATATATACAACTAAGATTGTGAGGTACATTTTGAACAGCAAAGGCTTATATGTCGGATGTTACTACTTCGATTCTAGTATAAAGCATTTTTGGCGTACATATATTAGATTCTGTTACTGATGGAAATAGAAATACGTTGAACAATAGAAATTTTGTCGCTTTTGAAGTATCATTTAGATTGAAGTCAAAGTCTTTTTCGCCAATGTCGCGTATAATAGACGATATCAAGCGTAGATGAGACGCAGTAATAAAGATAATTCTACACACATTTGATTGTGTACAATATAAAGGGACGAATATATTTCTAACACTATCTGGACTCTCATTAAGGAATGTGTATAGTAATCATATGCAAAGTCTTTATTTAAGACACACAAACACACAAACATACAAACTTTCGTAATTATGATAGAAATCTGATGATTATAAAGTGGTATTATAATATGTAAAAATAGTTTTAGTCATTGAAATGCTGCTAACAGTACATTATATGGAGTTGATAACGTATACCGCATTTCATTCAATTTTTGACGTTCATGCCGTTCAGGATATAAATGTAAACAACATACAATATAGACCACAACAATAACTTACAAAATGATTACTCACGAAAATACGTTTCAAATTATTTCTTATACCTCATCTCATCAGGTCTCATAAGATTTTCGTTGAATTATCCTTGGGATTACATTTTCTCCAAAATATGACAAAATGTTACAGCAGTACTTTGTGGGTACTCCGTAATGAAAAAAATACTGATATCTAAAACGTAGTTTTGTAATATTTGGCTGACACTGCTTTTCTAAGAAAAGATTTCTTTAATATATAAATCTTATATTAGTGAGTCTTTGTCTATTTGTTAAATTATTTAATACTTCTTTTGGGACGTTTGGAAAAAATATGAGAGTAAAATTTTTACGATACGCACGCACACTGACAACCAAAAAGCGACATGATAAAGTTATAGCTATTTGTTGCTATGGTAACCTTTGTAATTGTCTGACAAATCTATTAAAATATAGAGGCTGAATCTATAGTTTTTAGAATTTTTGTCTGTCTGTTTGTTACCGCATCACAGAAAAACCACTGGAGGGATTTTGATGAAATTTGGAATTGCGATAGCTGGTTATCCGGGTCAATATATAGGATACTTTTTATAGCGGGAAATTATCTCATTTCTGAGAAAAAATACAAAAACTGCAATGTAAGAGTATACTAATATGTAAAACCTAACAATTTGGTTTTTGGTCATCTGAACGCGGGCGGAGCCACGGGCAATGCTAGTGATATATAATATTATATTCTTTCTTTAAATAATATTTTATAAATATATTATTGTAATATGTCTAATATGCCTTATTTAATTATTTTATTAGTTTATCAATATTTTTACAAACAGAGAGAGAGAGAGAGCATGGGAGAGACCTCCCACGACCATGGTTGCTGCAAAACATTTGAAACGTGAGGAAACAAAAACCTAAATAAATCCGCCAAAAAATCCGAAAAGACAGTTTTATTTAAAATAACGCCAATTTAGTAAAATAATATTATTCATATACATATAACTGAGTGTCATACATGAATATTTTTTCACTAAAATTATTAGAGTTCTTTTATTTCTTCTCGCACTATTAGACTATTTAATAGCCTGAAATTAAATTAATGTTGTTTTATATTAGTGAGACTAAAAATTATTTTGTCAAAGCATACCAATCTCTCTTTATCTCATCAATTATGTTACAAGACAGTAGCAACGGCGATGTGATATTAATTAAGAGGCCATCCACATACCTCTTGATCGATCGCCAACGGACACTAAGGCGAATTAAGCCTTCAAAATATTCACTTATTTATCTACAATGTTACGTCTTTGGTTAAACTTTTTATCAACATATAATAATTTATCCGATATTAAATTATATTAAAAGCTATTTTTATTATTATCTTTATGCTTATAAATGAATTTTAGTGAAATGAAAAAAAAATATTTTTCTCTTTGTAGAATTTCTAATTATTTATTTGCAATATTTATATTTCCAAAACATAAGCACACAGTATAAAAATATATATTAATAGAAATATAGAGTAAATAAATAAATCTTTATCCATACATACAATAAAATTCTAACTGAGCCGAATCTGTACATTAAATATTTTTTTGGAAAATCTTATTGAAATATTATCTATTATCGATATAGAGGCGGAATCTATAGTTTTTCCATTTTTTGTCTGTCTGTGTGTCTGGAAACGCATTACGAGAAAACCACTGAACAGATTTTGATGTAATTCGGTATGATGATAGCTGGTTATCCGGGTCAACATATAGGATACTTTTTACTGTGGGAAAATATCTCATCTCTGAGAAATCTATACTTATTGTTAAAACGACTTATCTAGAGACAAATCCGAGCGGAGCGAGGGTGAGTCGCTAGTTTATTATAAGTGCCTTTAAACTAAACATTTACATCTATATATTAGATGTAGTAATTTACGAAATTTTATCTAACATTTGCAAATACAGAAAGACATAGCGACACTCACTTTTTATAGCTACTTGAGTGTGTTTAATTTGACCTAACTAGAATAAAAAGTATAGGTATACATACAGTACAATATAGATGTTCGTTTTGCGTCTACCCTAATTGAACCTGCTGTTTTCGCCTCAGTAAATCCACTCAGTATGCTCTAATACACTTTGAAGGTTATCAATTACTTAGTAATCACCCGTGGCTCTGTTCTCATGTTACATGAATAAAAGTAACATTTTTTACACAAAATTAGCGTTATGATAGATATTTTTAGAATATTTTTTTAGTCTCAAAGATTATTTGCCACATTCACATAAACCAGTTTTTTTTTAATAATTGTGTAAGATTAAATATAAAATTTACACTTTTTTATATTTGTAATTATTTTTCATTTTTCATAGTCATAGTGTTTGTAATATTTAACTTAAAGGAAAGGCGCTGGGCGCTACTCAGATCACAGCCATGAAATCCCACTAGCATATTACTTGGACTAATTTTTCACGGGTGTGGTAATGTCGTGACTACTCATAAAATGTTATTAAGAAATTATGTTACTGTGGTATAAATAACACATACACTATGTTTATAAAAATATTATTTTAATTCAAATGATCACAAAAACAGGAAAATTAATAGATCTATAATTTTTCTTATCGTTTCACGTAAGGCCATAATCCACTACGCTGGATAAGTACGAGTTGGCGGACTTGACCTGTCTTTTGACAGCTACTTAGGTTCTCTCAGACGCATGTCTAAGAGAGCATCATAAGGAAACCTGTATATGTTTTCCTGCGCCGTAAGGCAAGTGGTAATCATGTTGGAAATAATTCGCACATAAGAACATCAGCGGTGCGAGACCCGGGATTTGAACCCGTTTCACTTGGTTACCTTCCCACTGTGCTTCCAGTGGCTTGAGAGACAAGGGCTGAATAGTGCTCAAAAATAATATGTAAATATATATTATCCAATAAATACATATTAAGCAACATTTTGAATTTTCGAACAGCTTTCAATATGAAATAGTAAACAGGCATTCGCTAGAACTTGACATCTTATTAATATTATAAAGTGCCTGTTCGTGATATTATAATGTTAGTCTTAATAATAAATGAATGTTCTATAATATCAAAGATATTTGACCAACCAAATGATTCCAACTGTCTCATGGGTGCAGTTCTGGTTGAAAGCTTTCAAGCATGATATTGCGGGTAAAGTTTCAAATCCAATTTCGGTATACGAAGTAAATGTACGTTTTTATCAATAACTTTTCATACATTTTATTTAGTTTCAAGCATTTTGAATTTAAATGAAAATCTCTTTTTTCATACGAAATTAAAATATCATATTAAATTTATTTAGTTAGCGAACAAATCAAATGCTTAATACTTATTAAATTAGGTGAAAAATAAAGAAAAAAATATTTTCCTGAACATAGTTCAATAATCATGACATACGTAAACCCGTAAATAAATAAAGCACACTATTTATTATACGAGTATATTCAAAATATTTTTAACCTATATCGATCTCTTTTTCTCATATAACAGCTTTTCACCGTTTTAAAGTAATTACTTTAGATATTTGCTACACAAATTCTGACTCGTGTAGGCGTACTTATTATTAAATATAACGTATCATATTTAATTTACTGAAATCTGTTTCTACGTTAATAAAACGAAAATGAGTGACAGTGTCAGTATTAGTAACATCTTATAATGAATTTCGAGTGTTGCTACTATAAGCTGTTTTCGGTTAGGCGTATTAGGATGAGTAGAAAATATTTTAACATAAATTTTATTTATAAAATGTTTGTTAATGTTAAGCTTTTCGAGCTTTCCCTCAATGTGAGGATGATCAGACCATAGTCCGTCTTGTCCGACCCATGTCTTTTGAAAATTAGTAAGATTCTCTCAGACATGCAGATATCATACGTGGTTATCATAATACTAGCGACTCACCCTCGCTTCGCTCGGGATCAATCCTAGCTTGCTTCCCAATACAAACTTTCATCCCCATTTTTACCCTCTTAAGGGATGATTTCCGGGATAAAAAGTATCTTAGGTCCTTCCCAGGATCTCGAACTATCTTCTTACTAAAATTTCAGTTAAATCGGTTTTGTAGATCCAGAGATTACCCCCTACAACGTCACAAACTCACAAACATTACCTCTTTATAATATTAGTATAGATTAAAAACAATGCGCACATGAAAATAGCAGAGGCGAGGCTTTGTTTAAAACAAGTTATAGAATTGACTTATTCATGTAAATTTAAAATGTTAATAGTAAAAACGATAAAGAAAATATTATACTTTTATGTATTTTTAGGTTGCTAATTATTTTAGAAGAGTGTAAATGAAATTTAATTTTTCACTATATTAGCTGAGAACGTAAAAGAAAGGCAAAATTAAGAGACATGTTAGCAAACTTTCAGATTGAATAAAGTGCGATAATTACATAATTAGTGCTAAAACAGTAGGATATATCTACTCATGTAACAAAGCTGATGTCGACTTGACGGAAGTACCATTTCCCATTGAAACCTTGTATATACGAGTACATCTGTATAATAAATAGGCAAAGACAAACAAACGGCTTAGTTCCTTTTCCTCCTCTGTCTGTGAACCAATATTTTTCGATTTGAATAATATTTAATAATTAATAGTAACTAAGGGGTAATTTCCGATAAAATATATTACCAATATATGTCAGGCATTAAAATTGAATTATGTAAAACGTGAAAGCACTGTTTGAACAAATTTTCCAATTTTCTTTAGGACTTTCACACTTTGAATTTTACATAAAGAAATATCAAATTGTAATAACATTTTTGTATTCAGAGATTTACAATGGGAACAAAAATAATGCTTATATTCTTATATAAATACTAGCGATTAGATAGATAATAAACTAAATTAAAATATCGGTCAAGTGCATCCTAAAAAAGGTTTTTTTGTATAGTCTTCAGTTAAAGGATCATTTCTCACTATTCGTTTTTTTAATGATTTATTTGAGTAATATGTTGGACTAGCAAACATACTGTAAAAAATCTACCAACGATCTATTTCTCTTCAAAAAGAAAAAAAGAAAAGCTTTAAAGCCGTTTAATGGCTGACGGACGGATGGACCGACGGACGGATGGTCAGCATAAACTTAGTAATAATGATAATGTTCTCCGAACAGATTTTGGCCGCGGAGAAAATGTTTTTGGGACCAATTGCGCAAGAAATATTATGAATCTACGCATCTACGCACAAGTGCACTATCCACTTTTTACTCTCACATCGAGTGGAATGACAAATCGACAAGACTGGTGAAAGATCAGTGGCAGAACCGACAGCATAACGTTCTGTTCGAGCCATGGGGTGTACCATCCCCAACTTTCCAATTTCGAACTGTTTTAAGAATTCCTTGATAGAAAACTACACTTGGCCCGACCTAAGACCCGAACCCAGGAGCACTGCATCTGCATTCAAGTAGCATTACATCTGCATTGCGCATCTTGTGATGGGGAACCCTAAATAAAAACATATCATTAAATATACAGAGAGTGAATATCCGTTAGTACTTCACAAAGACAATGGAAAATAAATAGTGCAATATTATTCATATGCACTTATTTTAAACAAAGACAAAGGAATTAAAATTTACTTTGAACGATCCTTTACTATTTTTAATTTAAAGCCTTTTAGTTTAATATCTTGTAGTTTATTTGCACTATCATTTATAGTAACGATGCGACATACTACCCGGAGAAAGGGGTCAAGTGTCCCTTGTTAAGTTTCTAAGACGTTGAAATATCTTTTCTACTTGCACTGTAAATTGGAGACATGAGTGATAGACGCCACTACAGCTACGAAATTTTTATTTAAAATAAATGTAACTTATTTTCAATTTCAACATTCATATTATGTGCTTTAAATAATTGTTTAAGTTAGTACAAGTTTGGTCCTTTGGTTTACAGTTTATTTTAAAAGAAATATCAAATAACATATGCACACTCGTACAATAATCATAATATTACAGGACACAACAAAAACAGCTGGTTGTAACTTTATTAAAGCAACTTCACAATAAAACAATCTACACTGGAATACGGTTTCAGGGAAGCTATTAATAATAAAAGTTGCTGTTCCGGGAACGCAAACAAGTACCGTTGTGTAAAATAACAAAAATAATTGGAATACCCAGGATTCATGTTGCAACCTTATATCAGTCTGTAGCTATTGATTACAATTATGGAGCAGTGTACTACGTATTAATGCACGAGAAATGTACAATAATAATAATAAATTGTGTAAAATTATTGTACATTGCATTAGATATTATTTTAATAATTAAGTTTTTAAAACTGTGTTCCTTTGGTCAGACGATCTGTCGCCGGATGAGGCATACTCACATAAGAGAAATCTACTATTTTAAATAGTCCTAATTGAACATACCGCTAGGGGTTCAAATTTATGTATACACAAACATAAATAATGCGCTCAGAAGGCTAATATTAGGTAAATGTTGTTGTTTGCCGCGTGCGATGGCCAAGTCATTCTGTTCATATTGATATGGTCTCTATAAATGGTATTATTTAACTAATTAGGTAACAATTTATGACTAAGTTGTTGGATAGATGCTTCCGTATACAGGTACTGAATAAATTAACCGAAATGGTTTTACAATTAAATCTCAAAACTTTTTGCGGCAGCAGAACTTCGTTGCGAAACTTGATTTTTTTTACATGTTATGTTTTTCATGGAATATATTATACAGGACCTTGCTAAGCGCTTACAATATCACGTTCACGATTCTTGTCTAAGCATTACTTTGTAGAGTAAACTAATAAGGAAACAAGAAATAAATAGTACTGAAATTAAATAAATTGAATATACTCGTATATCGTAATTGAGATATATCGTTTTTTAAATTTGGTTGCATACCAACTCAAAAATATTGTAGAAAACCATGCATATTTGGGTATGTGGAAGATGGTTTATTATTAAAAAAATAGAAACAAATTATACAGTATAAGTTAAAAAATAGTTTTATAATATTTCATTTATCTGTATTTTACAAATTGCTATTTTGTGACTTATAAGTTTTATAACTGTAACGGTTTCGTAATACTATGGCAACGAACGATTTATTAATTAGTGATCCACTCGAGCGATATACATTCAGATAGCGTAACGATTTCATATTATTATTATTAAATACGTCTCAGTTAATTTACACAATAACATGGCTAAGTAATTAAAGCCTACCTATTAAATACATACCTAATCAAATATTTTCGAAATCGGTGCCAGCCCATACAAAGCAAAGCACACCGACTTCGGAAATATTTGATTAGGTATGTATAGTAAATGAAAACTACCAATCAGTTATTTTTTACTTTTTAGTACTTTTGTTTGAAGTCGGTTTTTATTTTTTTATATTATATATTTTTTGGTCATGCTGAGCACAGGCTCTCAATGCAAGAGGGAACAGGCCATAGTCTTCACATGTCTTTCGAAAACTTACTAGGTTCTGTTAGACATGCAGGTTTCCTCACATCCTCCTTTAAATGAGTGAAAATGGGGATGAAATTTTGTATAGGGAAGCAACCTAGGGACGAACTCGAGCGAAGCGAGGATGAGTCGCTCGGTTTTGATATACTTACTCCTAAAGTGTTTACTTAACGTAGATTATAATTATTTAAAACACTATCAAGTAATCAACTTAGTTATTATTTTACCTTTTATATTTCCAACTGCGTTAATGTGACTGAATTGAAATTCATTTACCGTGATTTTATTGTGTTTAACATGCATAATATGAAACTTACTTTACTTTACACTTTTTTATTAATTTTTATTTAACAGTAAATGGTATTGTTTGCTAAATACTAATACTTATAAAAATGTAGAAGTATTTCACAAAACATGTAATAAAAAAAATAAAGTTTGATAAATATATTTACCCTCTCATTCATTCAAATCATTCATTCATACCAAAAAAAATAAAATGTACCTAGGGACGAACCAGAGCGAAGCGAGGGTGGGTGAGTCGCTAGTGTTACATATAAAGGCGATGATCAAGCTTAGAAGTTAAAAATTAAACAGAAATGAGCATTTGGGCGAATATGTTAGCTAGTTTCACTATAAGTAAAACAAATGCAATTTATAGTTGATACTACATACATATGTTTGATATGAACTAAATTTATGAAACTTGAAATACACCTTTTTAATTAATAAATTTGTTTAGAAATTCATAGTATCTTATATATGCAACTATATATGAATAAATTAGATTACTGAGAAACAAAACTATATTGAGGTAATGAAATAATTCGTACCAATCCTAAATGTGATCTTGTTTCGTTTAATAAATTGGACCCAATGTTTGTAAACACAAACATGAAGAATACGTTTATTTGGCAAACAAAACCAATCGCGTCGTCTTAACAATACAAAAGTTACAATGGTATTAGATAGGTTAAAGTTCATTCATTTCTGGACAATAATTATATTTAATACTAACATTGCCCGCGGCTCCGCCCTCGTTCAGATGACCAAAACCAAATTCTTAGGTTTTACATATTAGTATACTCTTAAAATACAGTTTTTGTACTTTTTCTCTGAAATGAGACATTTTTCCGCGGTAAAAAGTATCCTATATGTTGAACCGGATAACCAACTACCATCATACCAAATTTCATCAAAATCCCTCCAATGGTTTTTCTGTAATACGGTAACAGACAGACAGACAAAAATTCTGAAAAGTATAGATCGGCCTCTGTATCGATAATAATGTTTATTTCAATAAGATTTTTCAAAAAATATTTAATGTACAGATTCAGCTTAGTTACATTTTTATTATATGTATAGATTATATTATATTTTACCAACAAATACAATTCATTTACGTTAAGGTATAATTAATATAAGTAAGTGAAATTGCAAAAAAATATTAAGAACACACAACTTTTAAAAGAGTTTTGGACCATTTTTTACATTGCTGAATAGAGTTCTGATCAGACCAATGATTATATTTTAACTTTTAGTAAATTCATGTACCTTGAGAGTCTAGCTTGTTTTTATTTATTAGAACTGCGTGCATTTTTATATGATTTGGACAGAACCTGTACAGTACAAGGACTGAAAAAACTAAACATATTTCCTGAAAATAAACTAAACTTTTTTAAAACCTATAAATCTCATATTGCAATTGTTTGGATATATGTATGTAAGTTCCACTATAGCCACAAAACTAAAAAATAGAAGCCGATTAATATCATAATATTGCATTGTTATCGGTTATAATATACAAAATTTCAACTTGATTAAACAAAGAGAGAAAGTTACACAAAGGAAAACATGCTATGTTTAGTAGAAAATGATAAATAAAATAAAAAATAATAAAGCTCTTTAAAATGGCTAACCAAATTATAAATTAAGAAAATTTACTTAGAAAGATTACTCATTCAGATTTTATCTCGTTTTCGCCCGCCACATTTCATTTGCAAAGTAACAAATGCAACTGTTGAACATACAAAAGACCCAGACAGTCTCCTACGATACTCCGTTAGTTTTTCTTTTAAAGATAAGCATTAATATAATACTTAAACATTTTTTCGTTGTATTTTAGTTTGTTAATATTTTAGGTCCCATTTCCGGTTGAAATAGGGCTATATTTATTCTTTAAGTTTACAGGTACTGAACTACTAAAAATTGATAATGTGTAAATAGGTGAGTCCAATCCAACAAGGGGCCTTAACATTTATTAAGTAAACGAAAGGGGAAGCGGAGGGTGATATATAAAAATATCGATTTATATAATAATTAATCAATGTTTTTACATATTATACATTATTAATGAGCTTAAGCGAGGTACGAGTATGCACATAGTCTGTAAAAAAAATTAAATTTCAACTGAGTCACTTGTAAGTTAAATTTTTATTACGTATTTTACCGACTTCCAAAAAGGAGGAGGTTCGCAATTCGTCGGAACCTTTTTTTTCTTTTTTTTATGTATGTTCACCGATTACTCGAAGACGCCTGAAGCGATTTGGTTTTTTTTTTGTGTTTCAAAGGGTATACTTTCCAGGTGGTCCCATATAAATTTTATCGAAATGATTCGAGCGGTTTTTAAAAAAATCAACAATATTCAAATTATTTTTTTAAATAAATTGTTTAATCAAATATGTTATTAAAAAACTTTCTTCTTACAAATTACGTGCTTATTACGTCTACACTAAAAATGAAAAAATAAAAACTTTTTAACAAAAAATAAAAACCGACTTCCAGGCACTAAAATGTAAAAAATAACTAAACGGAGGTTTTCTTTTCGAATAGATACCTAATCAGATATTTTTGAAGTCGGTGCCAGCCTACAATATTTTAAGATATGAATATCTAATAGGTAAATACTATGTATTTATAATAGGTAAATCTTAATATTATCGAAATATATTAGATTTGCTTTGCATCGGCTACGAGAGACTGTGTTTTTACACCAAAAACTTTTTAATTCTGTTATAAAATATGAAACCAATAACACGTTTGGGCTGACCTGGCAAGCAGTACGTGCTCAGCACTACGCCAATGTATTAAAAGTAAGTTAGCTAAATTGAGAAACACAAGCGCAGGTTACAAAGGAATAAGAAAAAAGGTTACTAAGAAAATATAATATAAAAGTATTAACAATAAATGGCAGATGTTTATTTAAATTGACGAAGACAAAGTAAACAATTTAGAAGCCTGACAAATAAAGCTGAAACAAAATGAGTCTATAATAATAAAATGGCTCCATCACTCAGTTCAATCAAATTTAACGAAATCTTTTCTTATCTCTTGTCTAGACTTGAATAACTTAACATCAAAGTGATAATGTTGTTGACCTCCAAGATATTAAATTTTTTACTATACAAAAGCAAAGTATGTCGTTTCACAACAAAGAATTTTAAAATTGTTTCAAACAGTTAGTATTGAGATTCATTAGCGCTCGGCAATCCAGCCGGGCGCGAAGCCAAGAAACGCACTGGGAGGCGGTCCACCTCGGTGGGCGGTGTGTTATGTGGGTTGCTCCTGGGACTTCTTCGACAGCAGAGTGGACTTTTGGAGCAACCCCATGGTTGTTATGGTCTGCTTCGGCAGACCTGCTGTCGGGGCTTGTACATATAATAAATAAATAAATAAATAAATATTTTGGGACATTACACACAGCACCATCTATTTCCATAGTAAGCTACGAGGCCTGTGTTATGGATACCAGATAGTTGATACACATATATAACTTTAAATACATACATATTATAAATATAAACACCCATGACTGGAGTACAAACATTCGTCATCAAACAAATGAATGCCCCCAGCGGGACTCGAACCCGCGAATGCTGGCAACAGCAAGTAGGGTCACTACAAACTGAGCCAAACGTGTCGTCATATGCAGGTGGTACGCCGAAATGGAGTTCCCAACGTTAAAAAAATTCTCAGTGAGATTAGCCACAGTGTGAGAAATTGGTTTGCAGGACATTTTTTTAGTTGTTGAGAATACTGTTGCGATGTCTGGTGTGCAACCTTGTTTCATGTTCGCAGATGCTCAGGTAGATTAATTTTATGCAAAAATGTAATATATCTAACTATTATAGTTATAAGATTTTGTAGTGACATTTTTAATTCACCATACTTTAAAATTAAAATATATAAAATATAATAAAGTGTTATATGAATTTATTTCAAATATAGATTTTTTTTGACAAAATTCATACGTTTAATGTATTTTGCTCACCGGTATATTTTAACACATATCGTATTTTCATTGAAATTCTAATTACTCAACGCTATAAATGATAATTGTTGCTAACATTATGTAGAGTTGAATATTAATTACATTCGTACCTTTAATCTTATATAATAATATGTATGTTTGAGATTTAAAGCAATAAATATAAATATAGGAAACAAATAATAACTTTTCACAGAACTCATTTATTGCTTTCCAAACTTAGAAAATGAACACAAAAATGACGATTGCCTCTTAAAGCTCTTAGTGCCGCAATCAGGGGAAATCTTTCCATTGTTAGTACTTTAATATTTGTCTTCCGTCTTAAGCTTTTAAGTGGGTATTTAGGAAAATTTAAGTATTAAGTTGTTCTACTAAAGTCTTTACTTACAAACAAAACTAAGCTGTTACCCGTGACTTCATACACGTAACGTTGATAATTTGTGTTATCCTTTTGCGAGTATTTTACAAAAATATGAAATCCTTATTCATGTTTTTGTAAAATACTCTTATTGTAACTAGCGACTCACCTTCAATTCACTTGGGTTTGACCCTAGGTAAGTTTTAATTTTTTTGAGAGGAACTCTAACTATTTTTCTAAACTAATACTAGCCTAAGTTACTCCTTATAACAACAGCTATCTGCCAGTGAAAATGCCATCAAAATCAATCCAATCGTTTCCGAGATTAGCCGGAACAAATAGGCAGAGAAAAAATTTGGAAATTGTGTTTTCTTATAAGTACCGTATATAATTTCATATACATTTAGTAAAAAGCTGTTATTATAACATTACAAACAGACACTTCAATTTTATATATCTGTATAAATGAAGAAGGTACTATTATATTCTTATGAATAAAATTTGTACCTAATTTCACAGTCATTTTGCAAGCACAAACTACCTATAACCACATAATACTGTAACCACATAACTGTAACCACATAATATTTATTTATAGTAAGTTTTTGAGAAATCGCAATAAATAAGCGAATGCTTGGTATTCCGCTTTTCAAATATCCATAAATTAAAGGCTCAATATTAAACCACCAAATAAATCATGCACGATACAAAAAGTATAAGCAACTGTAAAAATATTTCATTTTAACAAGACTTTTATTAATAAATTGAGGATTTTAACCAACTTCGTAAGTATATAATACGCAATCAGTTATGACTAAAAAATAAGGTAATTCAAATTTAATAATGTAAATTAAATTAAATAATATATTTAAATATGGCTATACTTGTGTGTGTGGCTTTATATAAAAACATCACATTCTTTCTGTTTTTGTTACGACAGATGTACTCGTCTTTAGGATAGTATTTCTCGCGCCACGTTTTCGATCAATCACAGTATTTTACAAGGTTTTAGTTAGTTTCACCTGTCCGGTTCATTGTAATGCAATCTTGCAAGTTAAATTTGACCCACTTTCCAGTGTCTGATTAAGCTTAAATTTGGTACACTGATTTGGTTCCCGACACAATGCACGATTATTAAATGCCGCCATTTTTAATCCAATATGGTGGACGTCGCAAAATGGCGATTTATCATTACAAACTTTTATTTAGTTTCACCTGTCCCGGTGTCTGTCTACATATAGACATAGTCTATAATCAAATCTTGCAAGTTAAATTCGACTATCGTCATTCTAATTCCAATAAAACGGATTCTCAAAGATGTTTTTTATGCACCTCCTTGATATCGAAATCAAATGAAAGGGTTTGCTGAGAAGAATACGAACAAAATAGCAACTAATAAATAAAAAATAAATTAATTTTAATAAATATTTATCTAAAACAAGCTTTTATTTAAATGCTTTAATATGAAGAAAATAGATTTAAATTTTAAAGTTTAAATTAAATCACGCCCCTCAATTTAGAACATTACACAATTTATATGATATAAAATTTTATCACGAGATTTACCTGAGTAGATAAACAAGGAATATTTAAAATAGGTAAATCTCACGACAATTTTATATGATATAAATTGTGTAAATTGATGGGTTTGATTTAATTAAAAGTTTATTTTCTTCTTTTTAAAGCATTTAAATAAAAGCATGTTTTTAAAAATGTTTTTACTATTAATTTATTTATAGTATATAATACCAAACAATATTATTTATATGATTATTTTTAATGTCCTACTGAAATATTTTCAACAAGATTATTTTTATATGGGCATAACGAATCGAAAAAACCATTTAAAAAGTTCGTTACTAAATCGTGGACCTAAAGTTTTTCAAGGTCAAATGCCCCGAAAATAACAAAGAAACAAAACTAATTTTATAATTATTTTTATGGTAACATTAAACTATTAGTAATTGCTAGTAAATAAAGTACCTACGACATATAAATCACGTGAACTAATATGCCTCCATAAAACAAAGCCATATAATCGAGAACTCGAAGATAAACTGAGATTTATTTAAACACTGAGTGATATATGGAACAACACTGTACAATGTACATATTACTCTCGAATGATATTTACTTGTTCACTAGTTGATCGTTATATGCATACTTGTATACCTCACATATCTACCCAAGAATAGAGAATTAATCTGCTATAATAATTGTTTGTTATAATATTTATTTCAATCTGAAACAATCTTTACATGTGCCATACATTATCTACGTATTGATGTGTCTATAGTTTTTAACTGCCTCGTTGGTGTAGGGGCTAGTATGTACGGCTACACATTCGAAGGTCCTGGGTTCGAGTTCCGGGTCGGGCCAAGTTTAGTTAGTAAGTCTCTGTATAGCAAGCCTCATTAGCCCGGAGTTGGGAAGTTGGCGGTGTTTCACCCCCGTGCCTCGGAGAGCACGTAAAGCCGTCGGTCCTTCGCCTTAACTCTCACCAGTCGTGTTGAGTGGCCCACCGGATTATGAGAGTGACAGGAATAGAGAGTGCACGTTGTGTCTGCACGTACACTTGTGCACTATAATATCTCCTGCTCAGTTGGCTAGTCTCAATGAGATTGGCCGCCGTCGCCGGAATCGGTCAGGAGAACATCATCATCAGTTCTTATACCATAAAGGTAAGGTAGGCAAATAACATACCAGATGCTAAGGGTGTTTGAGAATGTGAGAGCGAATGAGTGAACGAGTGATGTTTTCTTCTTCACTCTGTAACGACTGAATCGTTTTAATGTAATTCAGAAGTTATAGGTATTCTGGTTTAATAATATTATAGTGTGTTTTCATGGATTCTCATACTCGACTGGCACTTGACCAATTTTAGGAATTGACTTTAGCTTACTTAATTTTGATCACTTGCTTCATTTTTCCACATATGTTTTTTTAGTCTTCAAAACATAAATTACTTTTAGCGTATATTGAATATAAAAATTCTATAATATTTTCATATACGCATATTTTAGTTTATTTATTGTATGGAAATAACAATTTGAGGAATTCTGTAATACGAGTACAACATAAATGTCACATATTGGAAAATATTTTATAAGAGAAAGAAATATAGATGGACGTATATATTTTCGACTGTTACATAAATTTACTTTGTGATGCCCAATAAAAATGTACCGACTTACACAAAGTATTGCTGCGATGCTATGGGTCACTGGAGAAATATTTTTACCATTTTCTAAGTAAACATAAATTACTGATATCGTCTTCCTTGTATCGTCTCTGACTTTAAATGCGTCAGTTTCAAATACTGTACAATATATTCTATTAGCTGTACAATTAGCAGTAGTAACCAATCATATTGAATTGTCATATTTAAGAATGGATTTTTGAATAGCTATATTTTCGTTTTTATAATAAATTTGTACTTAAAAACTAGCAGACCTTATTTTGCAGATATTATTTTGTATTTTTAAAATCAAATCCCATGAATCCCATTTTCACATGAAACTTATAATAGTTTTTCATATAAGCACTTTACATCCTCTTTCACTTATTAGAGACTATTTTTTAGAAAAGATATTATTATTATTCTTTGAAATATTTACCAATATTTTATCACTTTGTCTATAGACACAGATCGACTTCAGTAAAACTTATATACTTACACAAAATTTCTCAAAAAAATAATAATTAAAAAGGCTACCAGCCCTGTTGTACGTACTCACTTAGAAAGATAAGTGAGGCGATCTCAAATCCATTTGTGATATTTTAATGTGCGAATCATTTTATTTATACAATTTATTTATTTATATATTCAACAGATTGCCACTTTCCTTGCGACGAAGGAAAATATCGTGAGGAAACCGGCATGTTTGAAAGAATCTATCAAGTTTGCAAAACACATCAAATCTGCAAGCCCGCACTTGTCCAGCATGATGAACTATAGCCTAATCCCCCTCGAATGGGGAAGGTCCGTGTCCAGCAGTGAAAGGTTGAAAAGGGCTGATAAATAATTATTTCTCTATAATAACTCTGTAATTGAAACTTTTAATACAATACACACACGTAATAGTAACAAGTTATTATATATTTGTCGAGGAGGATTTACTTACCTATTTCCGCTATAATGTGAAACCTTATTGTTTAAAGTCACTATGTTATTTACTTTACTTTTTATTGCTTTTAAAGTTATTAGAGCAGAGATTACGTCTCGAGCGGGGTCGAGACGCCATCACGACTTTCATTGGAGATACGTGGCTTAGTAACGTTGGTTGATCATGGTGATCATAGAGAGTTATGCTTTAAAATTATAATTGAAAGTCTGATCGGTGTCTTAGAATCCGCTGTTGCTTTAAATTATTAGAATTACCGTTTTAAGTTTATAACATTGAGATTTCCTTGATTAAATTGTGTATTGAGCATTGAATACTTTATTATTTGAGCCCTGATAACACCCACAAGATTAGTAACCACTAAAGATGATGTTCGTAGTATATGGATAACACGTCATATTATTATCTTATATAAATAAAAATGAATATTGGTAAGCGCATAACTCATGAATGGCTGCACCAATTCGGCTATTTTTTTTTCGTATGTTCCTTAAGGTCCACGGAAGGTTTTAATAAAGAGAAAAAATGAAAAATTAACGAAAAAAAATCAAATTTATATGGCTAAAGCTCGCTAATAACTATTTATATCTATTTAAAACGTGTACAATAAATATGCTTATTAAATGGGTATTAAATAACTTCTCAGTACCTATCAATAAGCATAAATACAAGCAAAACTAACTTTTAGTAAACCAATGCTTTCAAACATTGTATATTAAAAAGTAATTGCAAACTCTAAATAATGAAAATTCATAGCACATTCTTCTCTCTCATTCAGAGACTATTATGAAAAAGATATTTACGTTATTACGTTAATATCTTATACTAATACACACAAAATACTGAGTTCTCAAAATATTCAAATATAATTCCTTTGTACCAAAAATCCTTCATATATAGCATCTAATTAGTTTTAAACAAATATTTCATTCAGTTAATACGTGGGCAGAAATTATCTGAATCAATTGGCTGGACTGTCATGAAAAAAAGAAGAAGCTAATAATATTATAAGCACAGGAATATGCGAATTAATAAATAAAAAATACTAAATTATTCATCTACTTCTCTGCCAATCTAGTATACAAGCATAATGAGCATACAGAAAATTATTTCATGATTAACTGGTTGGTAAAAACTATATAAGCCGAAATAGGCGGTCGCGAAACCACTGTCAGAAGTTTGTACAGCTATTTACGTATCGATCAATGTCGTAGCACACGATCCATTACAATTTATATGTGAAATAATGATTGATATAGCCCACTTACAACCTCTGTACTTTTACAGCTATTATTTTACACTAAGAGTGTAATTTTCTGTAATAAAAACCATACTATGTTTTGGTGACCTTTATAAGTATCACTGGTTTACCCGACGTTTGAACCTATGGGTTTGTTTTGGTGGGCAGTAACCGTAGTCTAAGTACCCAGTAAAGCTAGTGGCATTACTCACGCATTACCACCTAATATGAGAAGGAAGTGGGAGAGAGGAATTTGGATAGAATAATAATATAAAACAATATCCTTATAATCAGTTTTGGTTAAGATGACCAACATCGCAGAGACTAGCCAAAACAAGTGAGTGCACACTCAACCAGTGCCTAAGTTATTTATTTATCTCTCATGTCAACAATATACATTATTATTAAATAATTTATATAATAAGTTTTAAATAGATACGTTTTAACGTTTAGTAAGATTTCTGATTTCTCAGAGATGAGATATTTTCCCGCAGTAAAAACTATTCCTATATATTGACCCGGATAACCAGCTATCATCATAACAAATTTCATCATGTCTAATGGTTTTCTCGTGATGCGGTCACAGACAGACAGACAAACCGACAAATATACTAAAAACTATAGGTTCGGCCTCTGTATCGATAATAATGACTATTCAATAAGATTTTCGAAAAAAAATTGATGTACAGATTCAATTTTATTATATGTATAGATTGATGCATCTGTCACAGCAGGTATATTAAATTAGAAAAAGGTGGAATAGAGATATGGGAAACTGTGTCGATAGTAAGTCTTTCTTTTACTAATTTATAATTTTTTACTATACACTTCCTATACAGCAGCACCGAAATTCTTCGTTACACGTTTACTAACCTTCGACCATTAGTGGCGCATTAAGTTAACGCAGCGGGTTCGCGTTACTCACAACGTTATTTATCACAATTCTTACCCACACCTAAACGTGCCATAGCTATGTTGCCATCACATTTATGTTTCCGCCATTTCAAGCTCAATTAATCTTAATCATCCCAAATTAAATTACTGCCACAGAATGCAAATATGCTTGAGATTAAATCTTATAGAACCAACTTAATAAATGATTTCACTTTTGAAAATGTCCTTATTATTTACCAGCCTTGAATATATCTTTATTTTTTGCTCAGCTCTTTCTCAGTCAGCTCAGTCATAGCGTGACGCTAGATAGTCTATAACCTTCCTCAACAAATAGAATATTCATACGAATATAATATTAGAAATCACACTGACAGTTTCAGAGTTTAGCACGTCCAAACAAACACATAATTCAGCTTAGTGTATTAATCTAAATATGGAGTTTGCTTTAAATAGTATATGAGATAATGATGAAAATTGACATGTCTTAAGTTTCTTCCGACTTTAGAATGGAAGTTAAATATAAATGAAACAAAAATTGTATGGCTAATTTAACTAATGTCTTGACAAACAACGCTACAAACTTTCAAATAAAGCTATGCTTTCAAATAATAAGAAAAGTTTTCTGAGAAAATATGGCTGAGGACAAAATATAACAAATACTCCTAAAACTTGCGGAAATCGCCAGGAGCGGTCACGTCACCCAGGGGACTGTGCAATTTATCGTCTCGCTTCCCTGATTTTATTATAAACTAGTGCACTGTCTAAAACAATAATACTTTTATAAAATATAGCACGAAACACAATTCGCTATACTTATACCACTTACCGAATTAAACTTAAATTATACCTTCATTTACATTTTAAAATTGCACTATATGTTATTTAAAATTTTCTTTTGTGACAAAATTTGCTACAACAAGAAATTCTAAAATACATGCACCAGTTGACCTAGTTAAGTTTTCTACCTTGTGTGCTATAAGAGATTTTATATATAGTTTTGTTATCAGAATGAGAATCTGTTTAGTATTATTTTCTTCTTTCGCTTTCTTACCTTCGTCAGTTCTTAGGTAGGTGGCTTCTTATTTCCGAATTAGTAGGTATCACTGATGACATTTAGGAAAAAATTGTAAAGATTTAATGACGAATAAATTATTTAGAATTTGAATTTATAAAATAAAATAATCTAAATAAATAACAAAAATATATATTCTTATATAATAAATATAATCTCTACACATAAAAATATATTTCGTGTAATAAGATTTAGATTATAGACTAACGTTATTTATAAAATAACTGGAATTTAATAACAACTTATTTTCAAATAAAGTGTTAATGTCTATAACATATATTATGTAATTTTGCTGTCTATTGTTTTTAGTCCAAGATTTACAATTGTTTATAACAACCTTTCCTAGAAGCCTTTGCATATACTTATATTATTTCATTTCAATTCATAATCTCTAAAATAATTCCATTGGAATCTAAACAGCTGTATTCAGTTAATGCGCCCATAAAAAGACAGATGAGGATAATATGAAGATACCACTTTGTGTACAGGAAAAATGTACATATGTCATGTAAATGTAAATCGTATGTATGTCATTCTTTAGACTATAAACAATCTAAATACAAATAATAGGGTCGATAAATTTTTTTGTTTATATGTAACAGAAAACAAACTAACAGATATACTGTCGTATTCATTGATAATATATTAGTCATGATACTTGATCCTCTAAGTTATTCACTATAACGTGTATAGATGTACGATTTACTTTAATGTCAAGGGCGAGGGGAGTGAGCTCGAACTAAACGCTAACTTTAAATTCTAGTTCATCAGTCTAGTCATATACGTAATGACAACGCTTCAAGGACTCACTATAGAGTGTATACATTATTGTTATTTATATAAAATTGTATATCATAATAATGCCGTTCGGTCCAAAGGTTGTTACCGAACACCTAACCAATAATTCTTAGTAGGTGTGTTATAAATACATCGAAACACTCCTAAACAAGTCAGTGCATGTTCGGAAAGCATTCAAACCGGATGTATTCATTATCATTATTAATTAGCATAAATTATCAGTATAGCATATAATTAAATCAATAAACTTTACAACGATCTCAGACTGTCTTTAATTTAGCAAGTATTTAGTGGTCGCGTCCCCTACAAATGCTTAATCCGATGATTACTTTACATTGGTTAAGAATATAAAAACTTTTTAACAAAAAAGTAAAAACCGACTTCAAACAAAACCACTAAAAAGTAAAAAATAACTGATTGGTAGTTTTCATTTACTATACATACCTAATCAAATATTTTCGAAGTCGGTGTGCTTTGCTTTGTATGGGCTGGCACTGATTTCAAAAATATTTGATTAGGTATATATGTATTTCATTTATTAATTTAATTAAAGCCTACCTGGCTTTAATTACTTATCCAAAGCACACCGACTTCGAATCTGGAAGTATACACTTTCAAACAACACAAAAATTGTCCGAATCGGTTCATAAATGACGGAGTTCTGAGGTAACAAACACAAAAAAAATACAGTCGAATTGAGAACCTCCTCCTTTTTGAAGTCGGTTGAAAAAACATAAATATAAAATTAATAATCTGCGAGGAGCTTCTGAAAATATGGAAAAGATACGTGTGGTAGAATCGCAATGTTCTATTTACGTTTCTCGAGCGATGAAATCGGTTTGTGTATCGGATATAATCGACCATATAGCGGACAGGGGTGAGCAATCGAGTTACTAAAACAGTTTAAAGGTACATCGTTTAATTCCTTTGAAGTAATAATATCTACGAGTAAAATAGACATATTTTTGGATGCTAACTTCTAGCCCAGAGGTCTTGTTTATCGATGATATCGTGAACGCAGACAACCCACCGACTTTAATCAAAAAGTTAATTGTAGTTCTAATAAATTATCAGATAAAATATATCATCACTTTAGTGCTTATTTGTTTAAACGACCAATACTTGTTATACTTAGAGTTTTTTCTTCTATTTTAAAAACGAAATTTTACTTATAAGATGTGTATACATATATATTATATACCTATAGAAAAAAATATATATTTTGACTTTATTTCATTAAACCAATAGAATTGACATTTAAAAGTCAAAGTTCTTTATAAAAATAATTTCGGTAAATTGGTCGTTTGAACAAATAAGCACTGAGGCGATGATCTATTTATAATCTATCAAATGTGAACAATAATATGATTTAAAAAAATATAATTTCATTACAGTACATATCTCTGTTTTTTAGGGTTTCGTTGGTAAATGCCTAAAACACTTTTAATTTTGGATTGGAGCTTCTTTGCTGCAGGTAGGTAGGTATCTCACATAAGCCACTGGACAATGTTTTAAAAATAAAGAAAAGTAGTGAAACTTCATAATTTGTACATGTTGGAAAAGAAATAATTAAGTCCACAAAAGAATATGGTCAGTGGTTCTTTATAAAAGAAAATAAAACGAACTCCATGCGGCCGAAGACACAAGCAAAAGTAATGTAAATTTCATGCATATGAAACACAAAATACCGAAGCAATAGCCCTGTAAAGTAACAAACTTGAAAATTTTATAGAGCCAAGATAGCGTCTACTCAATGCAAAGAAATAAAATATGTACAACACGTTACATACTAATGTTTATTGTATTTTACCCTATAGTAGGAAAGTCAGTGAACCTTCCACTGTCTACGTTCAACCCTTACAGACTATTGAATCAAATATAAAATTATATTGGCTTTATAGATATTGACTTACATTTCCATTCGCATTATATTATTACAAATATCTCATAAGAATGCTACTCTATTTCTCCTTTGTACTATCATATCTATAAATAATAAATATAAATATATAAATATATTTTGGGACATTAACACACAGCGCCATCTAGTTCCATGGTAAGCTACGAGGCTTGTGTTATGGATACCAGATAGTTGATACACTACACATATAATAATAACTTTAAATACACACATATTATAAATATAAACACCCATGACTAGAGTACAAACATTCGCGATCATCACACAAATGAATGCCCCCAGCGGGACTTGAACCCGCGACCGCTGGCACAGCATGTAGGGTTACTACAAACTGAGCCAAACGTGTCGTCAAAGTATAGGTGCTTGTTAAAATATTGTATTCATACAACATTTTTTTCATAATAATAGCCTTAATGGACTGTCTATTTTTCTGAACTACTATCTTTGAAACTTTAGAGTCAATTTTCCTTTTTCAAACGTAGTATAATAATATGAATAGGTGAGTAGGAATTTT
Source organism: Brenthis ino (assembly GCA_921882275.1). Lineage (NCBI taxonomy): Eukaryota > Metazoa > Arthropoda > Insecta > Lepidoptera > Nymphalidae > Brenthis > Brenthis ino. Next base: position 24,517,645 of record OV170232.1, on the reverse strand, counting down.
ATCGGAAACGGAAACAGAATGAATAGTTCGATTCCCTTCGTGTACATAATATTACAGAAGCTCTGAGAAGGGATAATTTTACATAAAATAAAATAATTTACATTACTAGCAGAAGGCTTTGCCCGTGTTCAATGTACAAAAAAAACTCTTTTGCTTTATGTTATATAGCGACTCATACTAAAATACTAAAATCACGACTAAAAAATGTTGGGAAGGGTGTAGGAGGATGAAAAATTCTTTACGACCTATTTTCCTTTCTTCCAAATAAACAAACAAAATTTATTAAATCGGTCGAGTCGTTTCGACATGAGATATTTATATATTAGAAGACAATAATTATACAAATTAAAGTTTATGCTTTTCCTAGATAATCCCTCTTTCTATCGGTCAAACATCCGTACTAGCAGTTTCTAAGATTAGCCATAACAAACAAACCAGCGGGGGAATTTAATATATCACATGTAGTGATGAGATAATAAAGTTATCCAAGGACTAAGTAAAGTATTGGCCATTTGATTGGTTTTGGTCACGGAAACCTCTCTCACTGTGATTAGAGTAAATAATGTCCTGCTAATAGAATTTCCGTCACGGCGGCCAGTCTCACTGAGTAAGTGCAATGTATATATTATGTGCGCAAATAGAACTCGTATGAGGAAATGGACTGGAGAGACAATAAGCGATTTTCTGAATTGAAACACTCATTAAGTAATTTGACCCAACTTGAGACTAGATTTTAGAGTTTAGACATAATCTAGATCTAAATCATCTATAACTAATATCTCTGTATAAGGTCAACGAGTCACGTAGAAATTAAAATATTATACAAAACCCATAAGAATAAAAAGTTCAAAAATTGTTAAAGTTTTTGTAATAAATATTGTTATATGTATTGTTAAAATTGTAAATATATTCTATACTATATTGTAATTTTATCGTATTTTAATAAGAGTTCTGAATCTAAATCTTTTCGAATAGAGCAACAGATGGCTCATTGCTCCTAAAATTTCATTGCATCAAGCGATCACATTACCTAACCCTCCTCTCTTATATTGCTTACATTAAGTGTTTTCCTCATGCTACTTTTTTCATTATAACAATATAACTATTATAGATACGACTAATTAGATTTTATAAAAATGTACCAAAAAAGTTATTTTGTATCAGAAATAAATGGCTTATTCTATTAGGTATAAAGGAATAAACAAGATATATAATGAAAAGAAAATTAAGCAGAAAAGCTTTGCATTTTCCCGAGACACCACCCACCTTGTAATTCATTTAATATATTAGCTCCGGGCAAGGGCTTAACCTCTAAAAATAAATAGGCTATGAAATACAAAAAGATTTTTCAAATCAGACTACTATTTCCAGTGAAAGATATCAAACAAAAAAAACAAATTCCTTCAGATTTATATTCTGAGTACAGATATAAATATGCTCATATTACATGAACAAGTTTTCAGTACGAATAATAAAGTTCTTTCAGGAATCGATTCCTCGAATGATGTGCAATTTAACAAATTGAATAGATATAAATATTTTAAAAACGGCTATCTTTTATATTACAAGCATATAATTATTTTTGCTTTGCTTACCATTTTAATTTGTATAGACGTTGACTGTAAACTATTTAAAAAAAAATAACAAAATATGGCGTTTTAATTTTAAATTGATTATTCCCTCAACGACCGCGGGCACACCGGTGTTAAGTTAACAATTAACTTCTTAGATATTTAATTAATTTGTTAGAAATTTACCTGGAGAAGTTATTTTCCCAGCCTAGTCGATAGTTCCAGAAGCTTTCAGAAAATTTAAAGTTGATTATAAATTTAAGAGTACTGGAAAGCTCAATTAAAAGTTTCCATTGCATTCAAAAAAATAGCAGTTTAATCGTAAATCGTAAAGTTTGTATCGGTAAACATCTGGCGTAATAGCTGTGTATTTAAAATACATCAGGTAAAGCAAAAGCTATATCTATTCATACTTAATATTATAATTGTGACAAACAAACAAACACACTGTTTGTTTGTTTGTCTGTCCTTATTTCACGTCACAACAGAGTGACGGATTGGCGTGATTTCTTGTGTGGAGATAGTTTGAGGGCTGGAGAGTGACATATAGGCTACCACGGGAGATTATCTCATTCCCACAGGAAGAATACACGTTATAATGCAGCCCAAAAAAATATTTATCATCAGAATTACTTGAAACTTGGTATTAATCCTCTTCAATAAAATTAAATAAATACGTGTTTTAGCATTTTTCGAAATTCATCCCGTAAAGGGGTGGAATATGGGATGGAAGTTTCTATGAAAGCTACCCTTTTAGAGTTTTTTTGTATACTTTTAGCGCGAGCGAATCTGTGGGTTCTGCTAGTAAGTATATAAATATAAATATCTAAAAACGCTAAAAACTTAGAAACAAAAAGAAAATAGTAAGAATTATACCTATTACTTTATCGCTGATAATGAGGAAAAATTTAAAACATGCATAGATTTGTTCCATATATATGAATCACAACTCTTATAAACAACAATGTCCTCGGTTATATTTTCAACTCTAAAAAAATTATAGCATTCCTTTCGTTTCTACTTAGAATTTAATCGTAGTAGTTTCACTCAGACATTTCGATCGAACTGTAATTTAGCATTTGGCTACCATTTTGTTACAGCGATTAGATAAAAGTAATAATAATTGCAATTTAGTGCAATAAAATCAAATCTTTAGAGTGGGAGAAATTATCTATGGCTGTAAATTATGTACTTAAATAAAACCTTTAATGGGCCGCATAAAATAGATGAGTAATCTACTAATATAAAAAAAAACTGGCGACTTACTCGCGCCTCGCTCGGTTTCGTGCCTAGCTTGCTTCCCCATACAAACTTTCATCCCCATTTTCACCCCCTTAAGGGATGATTTCCGCAATAAAAACTATTCTTTGTCCTTTCCAGGGTCTCAAACTATCTTCTTACCAAATTTCGTCTAAATTGGTCCAGTAGTTTCAGAGCTTATTCGGTACAAACAAACAAACAATATAAAATCTATACATATAATAAAATTGTAACTAAGTCGAATCTGTACATTAAATATTTTTTGGAAAATCTAATTGATATAGACATCATTATCGATACAGAGTCCGAATATATAGTTTTTAGAATTTTTGTCTGTCTGTCTGTTACCGCATCACGAGAAAACTACTGAACTGATTTTGATGAAATTTGGTATAATGATAGCTGGTTATCCGGGTCAACATATAGCATACTTTTTATCGCGGGAAAATATCGCATTTCTGAGAAAAAATACAAAAACTGTATTGTAAGAGTATAATAATATGTAAAACCTAAGAAATTGGTTATTGGTCATCTGAACGCGGGCGGAGCCGCGGGCAATGCTAGTACAGATATAAAAATTGTAAAGAACGAGGTATTTTCAGGAACTGGTCATAATTCAATTTTAATATTTTTCACTAACAATAAGAGTTTTTGACAAATAATCGTACTAAGCAAAGTAAATTCGAGTACACATAATTGAAAATTATTTTCGTTCATAAAAAGGGACACAACTTTTAATATCCGTTGAAATGCCTTTATCGGATTAATATTTTAAATGTAAAAGTTTGTATGTGTGTATGTGTAAGTATGTTTGTTACTTCTACGTGCTAAAAGGCCTGAACAGATTTGGATGACATGACGGACACAGATACTTTGTTTTCAGAACAACACATAGACTACTGTTAGGCACGAGCTAATCGAGGGTAAGTCACACGTTAAATATAATTTTTCAAACAATTAACTTTTACTATTATTTTAATTTATTCTACAAACGTTAAAACTAAACGTTTTTAGAATAAATTAAATGCTAATGTTAAATACATTGTAATGTTCAATTTAGAACTTAAACGTCTAGATATACATATATAAATCATTTTCCAATAATTATCATACGATAATCGCGCATTCGTCAGTGCAACCATGATCCATGCAACTTGAAATACCGAATTGGCTTCTGCAGTGTATCATTTAGTAATATTAGTTAATGTTTAGAAATTTTAATATTGCAATGATTTATTTTTTAATGGTTAAGAATAGAGTGTATATAGAGTTATTGGTATTATTATCAACTAGATACATTTTAATTTTTTTGAGCGGCACCCTAATTCTTTTTCTAAAATAAAAGTAGCCTAAGTTATTTCTTAAAACATCAGCAATCTACCAATGAAAGTTTTGTTAAAATCAGTCCAGCCGTTTCGGAGATTAGCCGGAACAAACAGACAAAAATTTTAAAAACTGTTTTTTTCTTATAAGTAACGTATATAATTTCATATATATTTAGTAAAAAGGTGTTATTATGACATTACAAACAGACAATTCAATTTTATTTATCTGATTGATATCTTCACGTTTTACTCCTATGCCTTCAGAGTTGACATAGAAACCAATCATCTTTTCAATGGAATGTGCATAAATAAAATGTTCACACAATAAATATTATAAAACTTAAATTTATGAGTAGGTCAATCAATACTTGATCAATGCAAAAATCGAATATTTGAATTCATCCTTAATTATTCCACTACTAATATTTTCTTAATCTTAAACATATTTTGCCGAAACCACTAGATTTTTCGGGATGAAACTTTTGAGATGTCGAAATACTTAGTTTTTCTTATCTCCTGTATTTGATGCAAAGCATTCAAAACGTGGCGCGTCGAAAAAAATACATATAAATAACATATTTTTGATGATGACAAAAATGAAGTTATTTTTTACACAATACTACTTAAAAATATATATATTTAATTATATTACTAAATACAAAACTCACCTGATATAATAAATAATTTCGTTGTCAACGTTGCTTAGGTCTCAAAGAGATAAATATTTTATTACAATATACACTACACACTATTTACTATAGTACACTTTAAACTTATAGATATATTACAGTTCATCCAAACTTGGTCCTCACAAAAGATAAAGTCTAGTTAAAAAGGATAGGTATAGGCGATATGAAGTTTTATTGATATTAAAGGAGTTCTAAAGTAAGTCACTGGATTGGACCAACAGTTTTACAAGTAGCTTACAGATAAAAGTATTTAACAAAACGTAAATTTCATTGAAGAAAAGAACTAGGTAGTAAAGAATATTTAAAATAAAAGAGTACGTACACCACAGACACATACGCGTATTTGTCTTAAACTAATTATATATTAGGTTCGATTCTATCTGGTGGCAACTTTTTATTATGCGTATAAAACACAAGTGGAAACGGCGTCCATTTTCCCATGAAAAATAAATTTACGTCCATGCGACCGGCGATGTTTTAAGTATGTCACGGCGTCACTGTTAGCAAACATCTGCCCGCCGTGCCGCCCGAGCGCGGACTGAAAGCTTTTCCTACACTACTGAAATGGTCGTTCATTGCGTGAAAAACTAAATAGATCTCTTATTGGTATTTAAACGGGAGTAAAAGGGATAGCTATATTTATCAATCACGTCTTCAAAGCCATGCTTGAATATCAAAAGGAAATGCAAAGGTGTTAATATCAAAATAAACATGCACAAACCGCTTGATTTTGGTAAGTCACATGCACTTTGTACTGGTACGTAAATATGCATTTAATCAATATCAGTTATGGAAAACTGAGTTATTGCAACGGGATTCTATGAAGAGGTTATGGTAAACGACCGTACCTAATGCTACAACTAATCCTATTAATGCTATTACAATGAGGTTGCCTATGGCATTCCATCTACTTAGTTATGTCTAGTTGAACTTCAAGATAATCCAATTTTAGGGGTTATACGGAACCATATCAATGGTATATGTGTTATGTCTTTTTCTTACATTATATGATGAACGCAAGTCATTTTATCAAATCTACAGAACGCTTAATCTCAATATGAACCAAACGCACTGTTACGAGGTGTTAGTTAAAAGTAAAAAAGTAATAAAAGATATATTTATTTCACACCAAATTACACTATTATAATATTTAATAATATAAATTATTTCACTGTATTTAAACTATATTATAATAACCGCAGCTCAACTAAGACACTTATCTATGGAATTCTATGGTTATATTAAACTAACTGTAACTCTGTGTGAGGTACAGGGGAGTAAGGGGAATTATGATGGGGTAGACACTTCCATATACTAGATCAAATATAACAGCAACAAATGTATTTTAAGCCACAATACACAGAGGTGGAAAGATAAACAATATAAAAGATATAGAAATATTTTATTACGTTACAATGCTTGTACATAATTAAATGCAACCAGTGGTCCGTTTTCAATAAAATATATTTTCTTTCATATTTCATATTTCTGTCATTCTTCAATAAATATATAAATAAAAAATTAGATACTCGACTTCGAGCTAATATTGAAATATAGCTGTAATTCATAAAAAAAAATATAAAAATTTCGATTCGATTCACAATTCGTGGAGTAAACGTAAAAGACATACATAAAATAATAACATACAACCCAATTAAGTACCTATTCCTCTTTTTTATAGTTGGTTAAAACAGGATAAAGTAACAGAAATATTTTTTATTTTATACTAGCACAACCCGCGGCTTCACTCGCGCTAAAACTACAAAAAAATCTCAAAAAAGGTAGGTTTCATACAAACGTTCATCCCCTTATGGGATGAATTTCAAAAAATACTAAAACACATATTTAATTAATTGTATTGAAGAGTATTAATGCCAAGTTTCAAGTAATTTTGATCACAAATATTTTTTGGATTGTATTATAACGTGTTTTCCCGTGGGAAAGAGATAATCTCCCGCGATAAAAAGTAGCCTATGTCACTCTCCAGTCCTCCAACTAACTCCACACAAAAAATCACGCCAATCCGTCACTCCGTTCCGACGTGAAAGAAGGACAAACAAAGAAACAAACAAACACACTTTCACAATTATAATATTACTACTACGGTCATCTCACAATCCCCGTAAGGGGAGTGGGGAAACGGTTTCGGGACATAGCTCCCTGACCGTGGGTTCTTCTGCCGCCCACAACTATGGGCGCGTCGCTGGGAGGGCCCTTCTGGGACCCTTAAGGCTTCTTAATGGTGTCGCCCGGGCGATCAGCCCGGCCGGGTGAGACCCTATTCAGGGTGGCCCAGCCAGGCGATCAGCGTCCGAACGGCGGCTACTCCGAACTGACTATTATAATATTAGTATGGATTAATAGCGTTAAATAGGATTTAATAGTAGTATCACAATATACCTTATATTGTGCTTTATATATTATATAGTTCCATGAGCTCTATGTACATAATTTTGCTAAACTTTAAACTTGGAACGTTAAATTCAATTTGCAGGAAACTCAATTCTGTAGTAAACCTTTGATCGTAGTTCAACTTAATGAAGTAAAAGTTATCATAATGAAGCTAAATAGCATTGAATGTACCTACTCCCTTTATTCTATAATCTCGACAGAAAATGAATATTGTTATAGTTTGATGCTTTTGTTTGTTAGATATCCATGTTGTTTTCAAATAGATAAAAAGTTTTTTTCCGATTTCATCTTTACATAGTATAAAATGAATTCGTTTCCGCTGTCTGTTCGCTTAGATCTTTTAAACTACTCAACTGATTTTTATTGCAGTTTTCAATAATAGAGTGATTCAAGAGGAAGGTTTATATATATAACACATGCATATTATAGTACAGAAAAGCCGAGAAATTCAAAGATTTGTATTTCATACTAACCGTTAAAACGTACCTAACGATAGTTTATTTATAATATAATTTATTCTAAAGCAAAGGTTATTCTAAAGCATAGGTTTATTTCTTTTACTAACATAAATATCTCAAATCAATAAAAATCTCAAATTTCAAATCGATTTAAAATTAAACGAGATATCTCGTAGCATGCCAATAAATACATTCATTATATTTTGATGCCAGTTAGCAATATATACACTATGGACACTCTGTGTACATCCAAAATCGTCCAGCCGTTTTAGCGTAAAGGAGTAACATATTTACACGTACAGACATACATAAATACAAAATTTCACATTTGTAAAATTAGTCCCGATGGTTCGTAGCCATATTTAACGTAAATCCGCCTAGCCGTTTAAAGCTCAAGAAGCATCCCGACTGCAAACTACTTATACCTCTTCAGAACAATTAAGAGCTTCATCGACGTAAAAAGGAATTTATATAACGTCTATGTATCTATGTGTATAAATAGGCAAAGACAAAATAATTCAGTACTTTTTTGTCCTCTGCTTGCCGACTGATTTTACTATTGACTAGCTTTACGGTTATTTAATTTTGAAGAAAAAAAAACAGGCAAGCTGTACTTAACATAAGGCATAAATTTGAAGAAAAAATAAATATTTTTCGTCTTTTCATCTTCAGCGTATGTTTATAATCGATCAATATGTGAATTAATTTATTATGTACCAACATAATAAATTAAATTTATAGTCCATCGAATCGATCGAGTCCATCGAGTAGTTGGCGATAATAATCAAATTCTGACTTGAACTTTTCAAAGCTTTTTTATATTTATATGATAAATTATTTGTTTCGTATACGTATTTCTTTTGACTTTCTCAATGTAATTCAACAATTTTAAAATATATACATGTATACAAATTTACGTTACAATAAAATGTCATTGAATTAAAGAAAAACATAATTTGTTTGAGATTTATTCAAACATTTAAATTAGTATTATCTTTCCTTCCTATATCTAAACTTAGTAGGATAGCTCGTGTAACAATAGCTTTAGACTTTTGACCCTTTTGGCAATCGGCCTAACGCGCACAAAGCGGTGCGTGGGACATGGGCGGGCGGGCGGCTTTACTTGATTTTAACAAGCCCGCTGTTAACGAATATTTGTACGTAACACAAGAAAGACTTAAAAAAATGTCAAATGAACCAGCTGTTTTATTTAATGGATATGATAGAATGTTAAAGTAGCTTAAACAAGAAGATTTTCATTTGTACTGAAATGACAAAAATAGATAGTTATGTCATAGATACATAATATGCAACTCCTATATTTACATAACAATTGTAGAATAACATCGTGAAAGAGTTAAATTTGGTTTTGTTGACATTTTTAAATTTACATTCAAAATCAAAATAATTTATTCAGCATTAAATTATTATATTTTTTTACTGAACATCATGAATCTACTACCAGCTCGGAAAAAAGAAGCCCCAGACCTGAAAAGAACTGGCGAAAGAAACTCGAAGCTTCAGCCCTGAGAAGAACTGGCGAAGAAAAAGCAAATAGAATTCTTAAATCTAATTTTAACTTGCTATAAACCAGTTGGGTCTTAACGACCCAAATAAAAAAGTGTCTATTAAAAAGTTAAACTCAATTTAGAACAAAGGACATAATATAAAAACACACGGTGACTTTTCATTTAATGTCAAAGAGCACGTTCAACTTGACTTAATTAACAATTGTATTGATTGTGATTTCCCGAATTCAAACGAGGCTTCATAAAATAGAAAATACACGCGATGTTGATAAGGAAATTGTCCTTGTGTATTGTTTCTTTAAAATTTAAATTTATGTCGCGTACATCAAAGCAAAGTAGTACTTATACATAAATTAGCCAAATAAATAAAGTCACAAGATTCTTAATGAAAAAAAATACATTTAGTTAATATAAAACAAATACATACAAACTTACATTAAAGAATAAAAAATAATATATACCCAAAAAAATAAGCTAAAATTACTTAAAATATAAAAAATATACTACTTAATCTGAATTTTTTTTACTAGCAAGACTTAACTTCGTACAACATTCCAACCCGAAAAATATGAATATGAATAAAATAAATTGATACGTTAATTTATACATATGTACACATATTAACTTTTGCTAATACCAGAATATAAAATGTAGATCATGATTGTATTTTTCCTTTAGATAAATATTGTATATTTAATCGCCGATTTAGTTGAATCAATCTGCATCGAAATGGATACCAAAATGGTAGTAAGCCGCTTAATGAAATCCGCTGAGTGCTATTGGAAAGTAGGTGCATTGAATCTAACTCATATGAGTTCTAGGTATGTATGCATATTATATGATATGTATGATAATTAGTCAAAATATTAACTTAAAATAAATTTGTATGCGAGCTCAGTTCAAGGATGTGACCTTTGAATTTTTCCATTCATCTGCTAAAATCGGTAAAGTTTATAAGTTTGTGAGTTTGTGACGATTTAAGGGGTAATTTCTGGTTCTACTAAATCAATTTAAATGAAATTTGGTAAGAAGATAGTTTGAGACCCTGGAGGGACCCTTTTTATTCCGTAAATCATCCCTTAAGGGGGTGAAAATGGGAATGAAAGTTTATATTGGAAATCAAGCTAGAAAAGAACCCGAGTGAAACGAAGGTGAGTTTGAGACGGAGGGACGGCTTGACGGTGAGGAGTGAGGGATGAGAGAGAGCGACTCGACATACGACTGGACAATGGACGGCTCATTATATATATATTTGTTGCTTTGTTTGGGCTGGCACCGATTTCGAAAATATTTGATTATGTATGTATAGTAAATGAAAACTACCAATCAGTTATTTGTTACTTTTTAGTGCTTTTGTTTGAAGTCGGTTTTTATTTTTTTGTTAAAAAGTTTTTTGGTTTTTAAATATTTGATCTTAAAATTATAATGAGAGAACTATTCAAAGAATTTAAATCATAATTTTTGTAACAATAAACATAACAATGTTTATTTGAAAAATCATTAAGCACACCCAATGAAACGTTTTTACGTACACCAATATAATCGAGGGTCATATTTAGTGATTACGGACTAAGTGGAATTATTCACGTGACTGAGCACGCAGAAGTTAATAAGTATACAAATTGATATATTTGTAAATGTAGCGTAATAAAAAAAAACTTAGTTTGATTTTCATTTAAATTTTATTGTATTGACAAAAATTATCAAAAATATATAAGATATATTATTTTATATTTATGGTCCGTAATTAACAATTTACGCATATTATATGCATATAATAAGGACATCAATAAATTTTCTTTTAACTGTCGATATAAACTAACATTGAAGATAATTATACTATATTATAAACTACTAGCAGTAGCCGCGTCTTCGCACGCGTTTAAGCATCCGCTCGCTACTAAACTTCACAAGATCACCCACAGGGCTAATCTGAAGATTGCCTGAAAATTTCATCAAAATCGCTTCAGCCGTTTTAGAGTCTATAAGGAACATAACATTCACACATCTATTTTTATATAATATATAGATTAGCTGATTATTGGTACTAAAGTCATGTCAAAAAAATTCTCTAATTTCGATCACCTACGACAACTACATTATAAGGCACATCCTCAACTCAAATGACGAAAGGGATCTAATAACTAACGTTAAACTTATAGAAGAAATGTAACAGTCTCTACTGAATTGATGGTAACACTGTATAGTGAAATTACTCGTACGATACCAAAAGAAAAATCGTAAAATACATAAAAAAACTTTTTGGAAGTTAGAAGTGTACCTCTTAAAATCCAATTTAATATAAAGAATTAACAAAGTAGATGTCCATATATAATTATGATTTTTCCACCAAAATACACAAATGAGCTTTATTTTCTTGGCAAAAATCCGACGAGTTGAGTACGTTTTTTCCCTTATAAATAGGAAAAAAAATCTTTCTAATTACGTTAGTCTTTGAAGAGTGTATTCAAGCTTCAGGTAAATATTATTATTTATTTATTCTCCGAAATATCATATAGAAACGAAATTGAAAAGAGATGTATTGAAAAGCTTTTCTTTTTAATTAAAGCTTTAATTTTGGATAAACACTTTATAGATAATCAAGTAAGTAATCAAAACTATATATCAATTGTATATTCAAAAATTTTACTAACTTCAATATGTGTAAACAAGAAAACAAAGGCAGAATATTTTATATACTTCCTATTAAAGAAGAAATATAAGTATTATTTTTAGGGTTCGGTAACCACATAGCTAAAACGGAACACTTATAATTTAATCGACCGAATATCACTGCTATTTTACTGGAAAGCTATTGGAGCTATATTGTTGAAATTTACAAGGTAGCTGACTCATGTCAGTCGCTAGATAGTTGTGTAGTCAAATTTAAAAAAAAATAAGAGTAACACTGCCTTTAACTGAGAGGTAATTTACATAAGTTTGTGAAATTTTTAGGTCTACGTAAGCTCTGGATTTATCGTCACGTTTAAAATCAAATAGATGTTTTTTAATTTTCTTTTTTTTATTCGCATCAATAATTGTAGAGATAAATTCTAAAGCTGTAAACAGTTTTATGAAATTTCAGCAAAATAGCTATTATAGTTTCAGAGTAAAATTGGTGTGACATACAAACAGACAAACATGACGATATTACACGAGCTCTGCTTTCGGCTTTTAGATACAGTATCTTAATAACGCTGTTTTTCTCTTACTTTATTACAGTCTTTTATTTTCTTTTTCCTTAACAATAAAATAGTGTTAGTTAAAAAATACTTAAGTTTAATACTTTTTCTTTTTCTAATAATTACAATTAGTAAGAGATGCTATATTATGTACATCTTGTTAAACGAGAATCACAAAGCAGCCCATTGAATATTAAAATTTACAGTATTTCCTGGTGGTTGGGAGATAATTTAGTTGAAGTGAATCCGAGAGGCGAAGATGGCCATGATAAAGTAGAGCCTCTCGGACTTTTAAAATATTCATCTTAAATTAGAATATGAAATGAATTAGTCTGTTATAAATGTAATCTATACATATAATAAAATTGTAAGTAAGCCAAATCTGTACATTAAATATTTTTTGGAAAATCTAAGAAATAGACATTATTATCGATACACATGCCGAATCTATAGTTTTTAGAACTTTTATGTCTGTCTGTGACCGCATCACTGAAAATCCACTGGAAGGATTTTGATGAGGTATAGTGATAACTGGTTAACCGGATCAACATAAAGGATACTTTTTACTGCGATAAAATATCTTATCTCTGAGAAATCTACACTATGGCTTAAAATATAATATTATATAAGTACCTATATATTTTGTTAGTTCATCAGCTTCCAAAACTATTGAAATTTTGCAAAATGAAAATGCTAAATAGACTTTGCTTCTGTTGAGTTCCATATAACATCGATACCTATCCAAATACTAAAAGATATCATACGAGTAAGTTCTAAGCGAATTTACAAGGTCCAAGTATTTTTTTGAGAATCTTACTGAAGTTTTTTAAATATCTTGGTACGGAAAAGATTTCCAACGAAGAAAAGGCTAAGTAATTACTTCGGGATTCTAGATCTTTTTAGCATTTATTTTTACGGAATATAATTTGTATTACAACTTTTATCAAACATTGAAATATCTTGAGTAATCCTAACACAAAGTATATCTAATATTAGCTCTAAAACAAACGTGTGTTCAAATTGTTTGTAATTCTAACAAAAAATTACTTACAACATTTTATTCTCTTTTATTGTGTACGTGTACTTTATTCATAAATGGAATTTACTATACTCGCTAACTCAAGTTTTGCTTTATACCATATAATATCAAGAAATTTTTAAACCATCTTTAAAGCGTTATTCATCATTTTTCTTATATAACGACACGTTTGGCTCAGTGTGTAGTGACCCTACTTGCTGTGCCACCGGTCGCGGGTTCAAGTCCCGCTGGGGGCATTCATTGTGTGATGAGCACGTATATTTGTACTCCAGTCATGGGTGTTTATATTTATAATATGTATGTATTTAAAGTTATGTTGTATCAACTATCTGGTATCCATAACACAAGCCTCGTAGCTTACCATGGAACTAGATGGTGGTGTGTGTTAATGTCCTAACATATTTATTTATGTATATTTATAGATATAAATAATCTTCTTGACAAAATGCATATTATGCGAGTATATTATAAGCGTCTGAAGTGCTTGTAGATCAATTCATGCATAATAAATTAAGACGTTCCCGCTAGTAAAACTCCCAACACACTCTACAACTCGATTTATACCTCGTACAAATACGGATTAAAGTTTGCCTTTGCATTTATAGTCAACTAGCTGTTACCCGTAACTTAACACACACACATAAAATTTCATACATAGTTTACATACAACCATTTATCGCTTAAAGTGTATACCAAAAATCTTTTCTTATTAGGTACTTACATCGTATAATATGTTAATTGAACCAATTTCTCGTTCTCAACTGTAGTATTTTCTAAGATTTTATTATATATTCTATAATCTTATATTATATAATTATATATTTTATAATCTTATATTATATAATCTTTCTCTCGTTTCGTTCGGATTCGCTCCTAAAAGAGACGATTTTTTTAACCTAATTCACAAATACCGTAATTGAAAAAAAATAAAAAAAGTAAAAATGGTCAAAAAAGAATACATGAAAACCGTATGAACATTCATATTGTAGTGTCTGAGATTAGCCCGAACAAACACAAACGTAACTATAATTTATTATGTATAGATATGCATAAACAGTCAAATCTCTTTGTTAGAGTATTACATATATTGCCTCTGATTTTATTATAAATTCAAATAGAGGTAAAATTCTCAACATTTAATATTCTGTACAAACTTAATTACTTATGTTAAGTACATACATAATCTTCAATTTTATTAAACTTTAAAGTATGATTTGAATTGATGAATAATTTTTGTATTATACAAACAACATTAGACAATAGAAGAATCAAAAAATCTTTTTTTCTTCAACGAAGATTTGAATTTAAGAAATCCAAATAGGTTTTCAACTGGAAAATTATTTCAATTATCTTATATCTGAAATGTGTAGATAAGCCGAAAATAAGCTGAAAATACTCTACCGCGAGATAAATTTTGTTAAACTAGTCTAACGTTATAAATAAACCGAGATTCTTCGTATCGATTAGCCCAATAGCCTGGATTTTATTTTAGATATTTGATTTTACAAAATTTACAGTATTTGTATTTTCAATTGATATCAATCGTATTTCCTAAGGAATTATATAAAATCTTCAACTCAAAAAAGAATGGTGAAGACATCTTGTACGTTTCGACTTCTCTGGCTGGTCTCGTTAATTTTTAATATATTATATCAAGTTAAAACAAGAAATTAAATTGAATACAACGATTAAACATACAGTAATTCCATTTCAAATAAACGCAGAAAATATTTAAATCAGTAACTACCTAAGAAGAAAGCTTACATAATTAATGGCAAATATAATTAATACTATAATAAATTGTGAATTAAAAAGGGACATTATTGCAAAAATCTACTGTATTTAAGGAATACTCTCAGAAAAGTTTACATTTTCATATTTCACTTTACTCACATTTTTTTTTTTTTTGTGCTTATCTGCGATCAGTCCCAAACTATAAGCAGATTTGTTCCCTGTCATCGTTATCGTGCCCAAGGAGCTCCCCAGCAGGAGACACCTCATCCTTCACCATCTGTCACCAAGTTTCTGTATGTCATGGCGTTTCAGTCGTTTAGTGTACTTTACTCACATGAACAAAGTTTATTTATTTATATAAATGTAAACAAAATAAGGTATTCTTTATTAAATTTCACACGTGTACATCTAAAAGTGACATATTTATGAGCTTACTTCATAAATTAAAATTTCCATATGCTAAAGCGAGTGACGCGAATATTTCACGACAATTTCCTTTAGTACATATTTATTGCCGCTATGCTAGTACGCTTCTAGCTAATATATTATTTATAAGCCATCTTTATTTTTTTAAAGCTACAAAATATATAAAAGTGTTAATTTTCTTGAACTAAAAGCTCTTAGCTTTCTTAAAAGCACGATAGTTTTGTTTAAAATATAAAGATTATAATTTAAATATAATAACAGGAACTCATCCATTAGACTGATATTTTTCTTAAACGGTTCTAAAAGGTTTTAATAAAATTCAGAAAGAACTGTACCTACATAAACTAATAAAAGAAACTTTTCTTTACTTTTCATTTCCGGAAACTACACTTTGTACTGAAATCTGTATGAATTTTATATACGAGTCAACTTTTGTTTGTCAAGGGAGATGTCAAAATAGCTTTTTTTATATATTTTATTACTCTGGCTGTGACTTTAATAAAGGAAAAATACAAGTGGTAAATACTCATATAACCTATGTTTAACTAACCTGATATTTACTGATATAATTATATACCATATTGAATGAGGCGTGTTATATCTTATTATTACTATCTATTAGGCCCGAGGTCGTGAGTTCAATTGTCACAGGGTAAATGTTTGTTTTGATCATGGACATATTTTCCCTTTAAATTATTTTCTCGATAGGGTTGAAGCAAAATAAGTTATTGGATATCCAAATTGCAACATTAATGTAAAAAATGTGTGATAATAAATGTCATCATAGGCCTTTTCATGCCTATTTCAGTTTGAAGTGTATGGTTGCTTTAGATACTTCCGTTGGTGACTGTGCAATTCAATTCTAGAATGGGAAAACTCACCGCAACCAGAGCACGTGAACGTCGACACATAGACCTGATATATGGTTGTCGCTTATTATACCGTTTGGCTCTATTGTAGACAAGCTTGGCAAACCATGATCTATCGTGGAGCTTAGCTTGATACTTTACCTAAATCTATCTCTCTATTGGTCCCTGTCTTTCGCGAGTCTTATCTCAATAAATAAACAATTACTATATTGTATACATATTGTGACATAGTGTTAGGAATTTAATATTTCTTAAGAAATAGATTTTTTCAGTCATATTTAATTGTATTGAAATTATTATGAAATTCATCAAATCATCATTATTAAATTTTTAAGTTATTCTGATCATAAATATTTTTTTGGATTATATTATAACGTATTTTCCCGTGGGAATTCGATAATCTCCCTCGGGAAAAAGTTTATGTCACTCTCCAGCCCTCCAACTATCTGCACACAAAAAATCATACCAATCCGTCACTCTGTTTCAACGTGAAAGAAAGACAAACAAACAAACAAACAAATAAACAAACAAACACACTTTCAAATGTATAATATTAGTACGGATCGCGAAAAAATGAAATGAATAGGCAACCTTAAATGCATATATCCAAACAAAAATATTACTCCGTAAATGCAAATGAAAAATGTCATGATGTTTCAAAAGTAAACAAATTTCACACAAAAATAGCAGTAATTTTCATTCCAACACTTAAAAATGTTCACGTAACCTACTTTAAAGTTAGTTTGAAGCAAACATTTCCATGCTTTCACATAATTAATATTTGTGACACTCAGATTACCACATTCTTATAGGCTTTAAAGTTGTCTACAAATTTTTGTGATTCGTTTTCACGGTCAGTACTTTAATCTTTTTAAGAGCTTTAAAGCTAATTTCATTACATTACGGCTAATGTATTTTGAAATACTAAAACAAATTGAAGGTACAGAATATCAAACGGGTTAAATATATTTTCTAGGTGAATCTAAGATAAAAGTTTGGAAACTGATACGATACCTTTATATGCGGCTTCCAAAATATAAAACAAAGGCGAAGAATTATAGACTCAGTTGTAAGCCTTTAAATTAAGGTTACTTGTTCCTCAGGGATCGAATAGGAAACTACTTATTATTTATTTACTATGTATTCATTATTGTCTTTCACTCCTTGTGTATTTAATGTGATATAGGTGCAAGTAGAAAATAAATTATTCTCACGCTTTTTCACCGTTGTTCTCTTTCCATCAACATACGTAATACGTATAAGTGTTATACTTCTGTTATTTTTTAATCATAGTACTTTGAGGCTTCCTATCTATACATATAATAAAATTGTAACTAAGTCGAATCTGTACATTAAATATTTTGTGGAAAATCTTATTGAAATAGATATTATTATCAATACAGAGGCCGAATCTATAGTTTTTAGAATTTTTATCTGTCTGTCTGTCTGTCACCTCATCACGGAAGGGATTTTGATGAAATTTGGTATGATGGTGGATGGCTATCCGAGTCAACATATAGGATACTTTTTACTGCGGGGAAATATCTCATTTCTGAAAAAAAAATAAAGACTGCAATGTAAGAGTATACTAATATGTAAAACCTAAGAATTTGGTTTTTGGTCATCTGAACGCGGGCGGAGCCGCGGGCAATGCTAGTTGTACTATATTTTTTTCTCCTATTATCGCACGGAATAGCAAATACAATTTCTGCTTGTTATATGAGATGTTTTCCTTTATACTTAACTACCGATACGTATATAGAATAGGGAAGTTCGTAAGGAAATGAAACTTTCAAGCTTATGGCCTCATAAATAAAGCACACACGCTAATAATTTAATAAAATAATAAAAAATAAAATACTTTCTTTATATGGGTAATATTTTATCTCGACCTACTCAAAATAAATAGTCCCTGAATCTATAAATACGAGTATACTGCCATTGGAAACACAAATCATAATAATATCGAATCATCTCTAAAAGCACATTCGCTAGCAGCACTCACTATATGGACCGGCTTTTAGTATTACAACTGAGCATTCTCGTACTTTAGTAGACACATTAAAGCAAAATGAATTAAAACGTGACATTAAAGCAAAAAATATTTAAAATCTCTGTTCTTCAACGATATAGTATAATAATACTTTGTCAAAACCTTCGGTTTTATCTCGTAACACTATAGAATGATAATTTGTTCAACTTTTTTTTAACATTAAAGCCTACTTTTAGTGTTAAAATGTACTAGGTAGATCTATTTTATACTAGAGATCAGAAATTTTCTCTTCCTGTAAGGTAGCGGCACCTTTCGTGGAATATTCTTGTGTTACGAGTATATATTCGATACCGTTGGGATAACCACAAACACACAATTTTTCGCGAGAAAATATATGTAACATACAGATACATCAATTTTCAA
Source organism: Brenthis ino (assembly GCA_921882275.1). NCBI lineage: Eukaryota > Metazoa > Arthropoda > Insecta > Lepidoptera > Nymphalidae > Brenthis > Brenthis ino. The sequence continues at coordinate 24,498,735 of OV170232.1, read as the reverse complement.
AAATTATGAACATACATTATAACTTTGCAAAATTTAATATGAGTTTCCCTTAGTTCACCGGTTAAAATGAGAGCTTATATTTCACATCTGCGAATTGCCCCTCACAAATGTAACCGACCGTTTTAATCTCCGCTCGTAATCTGACTTTATTAAGTTGATGAAAGATTTTAAATTTATAACATATAATGAAATTCACAAAATTTATTCTAGTTTGTTATTTATGTTAGCTATTTAAATGTTAAAATAGATCATAGGGCACTATTTAGACTCATTAATTTTATTTATGGTATAACAATTTGTTATGTTTTACATTGTGTGAGAATAGATATATAGTACCTGTATATTCGAATAAAAAATAAATTTTAACAGCATGAAGCTTTGTGAAAAAGCTCCTAAATTAAGCTGCAAAGGTACGCATTAAAAAGCATTTTTAACAAGCGATTCTCCAAATAGGGGATAAAAGCTTTTATGAAGATTCGTCATTTACGATTTTAGTAACTTGAAAGACCAATATTTACATTACATTTGAGACCAATATTTATTAATTTGTCTATTCTATATATGTACTTTGTGATATTTTACAGATAGTGTTATTATCTTATATAATAAAGTTAGACAAGACAAGCTTGAATCCTGTGGGAAATTAGAAATATTTCTCGAGGTCGCCACATGCCACGAAGGTCCAGTTTAGGTCTGCAATCTAACTTAACCACAAGTGTTTTGAGATACTAGAGGAAGTCACTCGTGTTTATTAAAAAATGCTTACGTTTTCCTTCCGTTTATGACTCTTATATATGTATGTATGTACAAAATCAATAAAAATAAATAAATCTTATTTTTTATCTATATTATAATAAAACAATAGAGGTCGAATGTCTGTACATAGCAAAAAAATGCTAAAAACCGAGTCAGGGGGATGTAAGAAGATAAATAGAACAAATCCAGATTTTTTTCAATTTTTTGTTTCTCTGTCTGTTTGTCTGTTTGTAAGGGCTAATCTCCGTAACTTTTGGACCGATTTAAATGAAATTTTGCATGGTAGTACCTTATATCCCCGGTCAACGTCTTAGATATCTTTCATCCAAGGAAAATTAAAGAGTTCCCGTGGGATAGTTAAAAAACTATTATAACTTATACAACTTATGCACCTAATTTAGTAAAATTTAACATTCTGATACCTTATATTGCCGGTCAAACAACAGGTTACTTTTCATCCCGGAAAAATGAACGGTTCCCGCGGGAACTAATAGATCTCCATTAGTGTTTTTCTAGAGGCGAACCTGAGCGAAGCGAGGGTGAACCGCTAGTTATACTTAATATAAAGAAGAAGACTCGTTATAATATTTTATTTGTATTCATTAAATAGCCATAAAGTAAATTTAATTTTCAAAGTAATTAACATTTTTTATGCACGTAAACAGTTTTAAAATATGCTGATATCAAGAACATTTTCAAGATCGCTTATCGATGGCACTTAATAATCTATAGAAAATTCACGAGAACTTTTAAACAATCTCATTCATCGACTTATTTTAAAAAGTTACAGACACATTCATTAAAATTGTATTTTTATATATTACTAGCGGCTCACCCTCACTTCGCTCGGGTTCGCCTCTAAAAAAACAAAAATAAATCTATCCCTCGGGAACCGTATATTTTTCCGGGATAAAAAGTAGCCTATGTATTATTCCAGACTATAATCTATCTCTGTGCCAAATTTTATCTAGATCCGTTCAGCCGTCCTGACGTGAAAGAGTAACAAACATCCATACATACTCACAAACTTTCACATTTATAATATTTATACAGACTAGCAGAACCCGCGGCTACGCCCGCGTTCAAACTACAAAAAAAAACTATAATACTTTCTTAGATTTACGCGAATATTTGACATTTTAAATAAAACTATCTTTTCGGATTATTTCGCGGATTTATTTTGATTTTTGGTTCCCGACGTTTCGAACACTTTACAGCAGCCATGGTCACGGGTGAGACTGAGGTGTTACATGTCTTGAAGGTATAGTTGTTACAGACAGCCTACCCACAATTAACAAAATGAAAATTGCAAAAATTACCTTACAATATTTTTTTACTTGAAACATTTTTATAATACAAAAAAACTCTTTGGGTTTATTGCTATGTATATTTTATATAATATTGTTCATACAAAAATACTAAGATCGCGATTAAAAAATGGGAGATAGGGGTAGGAGGGTAAAAATACTTTACAGGACGTAAAGTATCTTATCTCATACTACCAAATAAAAATACTTCTCATACCTACCAAATGTACAAAAAAAAATCATTAAAATCGATCGAGCCGTTTCGGAGGTGTGCGACCACAAACACCGTGACACGAGATTTTTTTATATTAGATATTCATAATTTATATTTAAAATATTTCACTTGGTTAAACTTTATTTGTATTTTTTGTACATTTATTCATAATTAATATTAATTAAATTAATATACAAATCGAAAAAGAGCAAGTCTGTCTCGTTCACCGTGGGTTCCGTACTACTAAATACATTATTTTTATTTATTCATGTTCATAAAACGGGGTACTCAGTACCGAAAGGTCAACAATCACGGGCCTAAGCCGAGTGAGTGTCGATGTACTATGTGGGTTATTATTTAATTTTCTCACTAAACGACATGTATTAATTAATTATTTATGCTCAGTTTGTAGCGACCTACTTGCTGTACCTGCAGTCGCGGATTCGAGTTCCCCTGAGAGCATTCATTTGTGTGATGAGCACGAAATTTGTACTCCAGTCATGGATGTTTATATTTATATATTTTTTTAAATTAAAAATGGGCTTGCTTACTCTTGACTTTCATCTTAGCTCGAAGGCATAGATAAGGTCTATGATCTAGCGAGTTTGCCCAGGAGAAGCCTATTAACACGCACCTTAAATAGTTTCAGGTTGTACGCCCTCGGAAAAACAGACGCAGGCAGGGCATTCCATTTCTTGGCTGTGCGCATTATAAAAGATGACGAATAGCTCTTAGTGCGAGTAGTCGGAATATCAACCAAAAAAAGATGGTATCCTGCAGTACGTCTGGTGTTCCGATGGAAGAATGGCGCTGGCGGTATGAGACCATGGAGCTCGTGGGCACACTCCCCGAAGTACAGTCTGTAGAAAACCGACAGACAAGCAACCTGACGATGGTTTCCTAAGCTGTGAAGCTTAGTTTTCACCAGCATTTCGTCGCCGATCAGCTTTTTGGCTCTGCGTTCCACCGAGTCCAGAGCGGCAAGTTGGTATTTTGCATATATATTGTATGTATTTAAACTTATAAATGTGTAGTATATCAATCTGGTATTCATAACAAAGGCCTCGTTCGTAGCTTACCATGGAACTAGATGGTGTGGATGTCCAAACATATTATTATGTTGGCTACAAAACCCTTAAACTGAATATATAATAGTGCTCGAATAAAATAAGAATTAAACTTATACTACTAAATAACTAATAATAAATTCTAATACTTAATTATACACGTCAGCAGTATTAAAATAGTAGCGAATTTCATTCTCTACGGAATGTACGTACACTCTACCCTACCTCAACACTATTAGTGTTAAAGAGGTAAAGTTTGTAAATTTGTATGAGATGTTGGTGATGTTTGTATGTAGATAATCTTTGAAACAACTGATCCGAATCTGATAATTGTTTCACTAATAGGAAGCTATATTATCGCCAAGTACAATGAGATATTTTTATTCTGATAAAAATGTTTTTACTGACTGAAATTATAAAAACTTTAATTGGAGTCGAAAAAAAATGGCTGTTGATTTACTTTATCGGTTATTCCTAGGCATAGACTTAGGAAACTGAGCGTAGCGACGGTAACTCACTTGTTTATATTATACAATATAGCTATATAATATAATACTCTCGTACTACGAGTAATGCAACAGTATCGTATTAGCAGCGGTGTTTTCATATAATAACAAATCCTATAGGGACTAGATGTGTAAGTTCCATTATTTTTCTTAATCTGAAAACTAAGTAGCTATCATAGGCTAAGCCTTTACTTTTTGTTAGATATTGGATACTACATATTTCAACATGGGTAAATAAGGTGTCTTATATAAGAATACCAGTTCTGTTAAATTATTCGATATGTTTATAGTAATACACTTGTTATCTTTTCACTATTAAACCTTAATACGTTAATCTCTAACCACATAACTAATATGTGGTTAGAAAAAAAAGGCCAAACTATAACTCTTAAAACACAAAACAAATATTAATGAATTTTGGCAAAGATGTAGAATACATCACGCCCCGGTCACCTACTTACTAATATGCAAGCACTAACAACCCGCTAAAACTACAAAAAACTTCCCCAAAAATATAGGTTTCATACAAACTTTCATCCCCTATTTTATTCCCTTATGGGATGAATTCCAAAAAATGCTAAAACACGTATTTATTTATATTAAAGAGCATTGAAACAAAATTTAATTAATTCTGATCACAAATATTTCTTTGGGTTGTATTATAACGTGTTTTCCCGTGGGAATGAGATATAGAGGAAGATAACAAACAAACACACTTTGACATATATAATATAAGTATGTATAATCATGTGCAAAAATAAGTTTACCTAATTTAAAAAAGAATTGATAATACATACTAAGTATCTACAATAATCTAATGCAAAAATAAACAGAACGCACTTAATGAACAACTCCTACGTAATTGATTGTTTATTGAACGTTGACGTCATCTGATGATAAGTCTGGACTGCGGCGTAGTGCAAACTTACATCGAGTAAAATTAGTACTAACAACAGCTTTGTAGCACATTACTATGAATATTATAATGAATAATTAATAAGCGTTTCGTTTATAAATTCAGTGAAACATTTTTAATATCTAGATTTTGCTTCTGAAAATTAGATAAATATTTTATGAATCTGAGTATACATACCTAACTAACTACAACTACAAAGCTAAAAAATAACAAAAAATACACAAAAAATATATTACTAGCATGTTGCTTTCCCTCTTCAATCGGTACTTTTTAGTTTGATCATTCCAAAAATACTACAATTTAATATTAAATTTTTACCCAAAAGCCAGTTTTTTTTGCAAATTTGCAAGATTTTTTGCATTGGAAACTTTTATCCCGTCTTCCACAGTGACATGCTATTTATTAAACGGTTTTATTCAGCTTGCCTGTTTGGATCAAATTTAGTAATTGAAATTTTACTCCTTTTTTGTTGTCATTGATGAAAATATTATAATTGAATATATTCAGTATTATTGTAAGTTCAAGTTCTGTGAAAATCAGTCCAGCCATTTCGGAAATTATTACAAACCGACAGATAGACAAAAAATTTAATAAAATTATTTTTTTCTTATTAGTACTGTATATATTATCACATGCATATAGTATAAAGTTTTATTAACATTACAAACGGATACTTCAATTTTATTTATCTGTATAGATGTGTATATACTTTTTAATTTATACCAGATTACCTAAACACAGAACATACTGTAGTCACAATTTATGTTTGATCATTACAGACTATTTATTCTGAATTATATAACAACCTCGCCAGAAATCGATTAAACATTAATTAGAACATTTGATTGATGGCTGAGCTATAACTTTATCGAAATCAGTAATAAATGTTTAAGGCAATATTTCGCTACAAATTACTGCGTACAATGACAAATTTAGTTAATTTTCATATTAATAGTGTAAATATAGCTTGTCTGGAATATAAAGGAACACAGTACCGAAAGTATCGCGTTCGATTTCCGAACGAAATACGTACCATATATGAGGGTAAATAAAATCACCATATAAACAATATCCCTTTACAAACAAAATACTGTCTGCCCACTGATTATAATTGCACGAGCCGAAGAATGGTAGGTATATATTTCATCTTCAATTATTATCATGGCACCCTTATAAGTACGACTTAATTGAAGACAAGTCTGTAGTTATTATAATAAAAATAAAACTAGCTGATAAGCTGAATTGTGTTTGATTTTTTGTTTGTGTGAAAGAGATATTTGAGAAATTCTTTCAGAATTTTATGACCTATTTATTGATAAAATTTATGAATTTTGTCACGCGACAACATTTTGGAGTAGGTAATTAAATAACAATTACAAACGTGAAAAATTGTACGCGTGTGTGGGTATGCGCGTGTGTGTGTGCGTATGAGCGTGTGTGTGTGTGTGTGTGTTTGTGTGTGTGTGTGTGTGTGTGTGTGTGTGTGATTGTGTGTGTGTGTGTGTGTATGTATGTGTTTGTGTGTGTGTGTGTTTGTGTGTGTGCGTATGAGCGTGTGTGTGTATGTGTGCTCTTTTAAGCTGAAGAAGCTGGACAGGTGAAGAGGAGTTCAGTACACAGGTAGGCTATGAAATAAAGTACCTACCTGGTAAAAAGGCTACTGTTAGGCACCCGAGCGAAACGGGGCTAAATTGCTAGTTGTTATATATATACGCGGTAAAAGTCATGTGGTAAACTAGTGTTATAATAAATATCATATTTTTTTGTTTAAATTTCAGAATAGTTAAACCAAGAGTCAAATCTGAATATAAATTCGTTAGAGTTCAGTACATTTACCGAGATAACTTGAACTGTACGACATTTAAATAACGACTTGAATATTTAAATCATACCGCATTTTGCCCCACTTCGCCTCGGGGCAGAATGCAAATTATTGTGTTGAAGCGGTCAAAAGTTCTACATAGAGTATTCTCATTCTTCCGCTTAAGTGCAGCTTCCATATTATACTCTTTATTTATTTGTGTGTTCTAATAACATATGTATACATAAAGAGAAAAAAAGTATAACACAAATATAATTATCATGGCACCTTGCACATTCGTCACCATTTGACAACACGTTTGGCTCAGTTTGTAGTGACCCTACTTTCTGTGCCAGCGGTCGCGGGTTCGAGTCCCGCGGGGGTCATTCATTTGCGTTATGAGCACGAATGTTTGTACTCTAGTCATGGGTGTTTATATTTATAATATGTATGTATTTAAAGTTATATATTTATAGTGTATTAACTATTTGGTATCCATAATACAGGCCACGTAGCTTACCATGGAACTAGATCGTCCCAACATATATTTATTTACATACGTTTTATTCTCAGTCAGGATTTGAACATACATACATGTATCCATACACACATACACATACTTCAAGAAATATATGAATAATAAAGAAATCATGTGGAGTCACTTAGATAAAGATTTTTTAAGCGAGATTTAAACAGTTTTAGCGATGGATTGTCATTTATAATCTTATCAGGAAGGGAGTTCTAGGGTTTTTATTACAAGTAACGGCGATATTATTTAAACTAAAATGAGCAATGAACAGGTATAGACGTTATTCTTATAACTTTCATAAATAATATATCTTTCTAGTATTTGATAAGTACATTATATTACAAAACACGCGAGAAGGTTAGCTTAGTGACTACCATTTACTGTAAAAATCCGGGTCAAGTAATTATTTGGATTTTCTGTTAAAAAATTCTGTGGAAGTCCAGAGTTGTGGGTCCTGCGACCTGCTTTTCCTTCACCAGCCATCTTGAATTATCATCACATCAGAATTTCGAAATGAAAGGAACAGAGAATGCCAAGTACACACTTGTACACTATAATACGAGTATCTTCTGCTTTAGGTATTCAAAAAGAACCTAGGTCTTAATGATATATTATTGGTGCTCATAAAATTTTACACCTACTATATTACAGCATATCTACTTGTCGATCGTTTAGTATTGACAAAGATATTTCTAATATAATGCCACTTACGTTCTCGCAATTAGCTTCAGTTCGGTGAACGTTAATTGCTTATAATGGTACGATATTTAATATACTGCTATTAGTGTTTAAATTTTCGCCTTTATGAAACATAAACAGCTGAAGTTAAGGGGCTCGGTAAAAAAGGGTAAATTCTGAGAAAACCTCTTTAAATGTAATAAATTACTCTTTAATATATGTATTTATGTATTTATTTTATACTAAATAACCTGTACAAAAGAAAGTAAAATTGAAATCCAAGCACACAGTGTACAGAAAAATTAAAAAAAACTGTTCATTTAACCTCATTTATACCCCAAATATTACTTAACTAACAACAAATTTATTATATTTAGTATGCATAGATGATTACATCTACAAATACATTAAATTTTAAATTCTAGATTATTAACACTTATAATATTTGAAAAGATTTAAAAAAAATTGTTTGAAGATATCAATTTTACGTTAAAATTAACAGCCTACGAGGGATTTTGGGTTGTAAATTATTCATGGCACCTTCGAGTGGAGCTTATCGAGTGTGTCGAGACGTCGATTGTATAATGATTTACGATTCTCCTAATATTTATCGTTCGATACTTATTTGTACTTGATTTATACTGAAAATATTTTAATTCAAAATGTTCTATTTTATAATACATATGTATATTTATAGTTTATAACCTCTTTAAATAATAATATGATTTAATGGATAAACTCTGATATTACTAAAAAGATTCTAAAAATTATTTTAATAATAAAAAACTAAAATATAATTTAGTAAAATATGGTATTGTTTTATTTCAATACCAAACAAGCAAAGCTGTAGGTAAAACGGTTAAAACGGTTACAAGCAAAGCCATACGAAAGGTATCATAATTTCGGCTAATGATCTCAAACATGGTAGACTGCTAAAGTTACTTATCGTTGGATCGTAATGATTGGCTTAAACACGTATTAGGTATAATTGCACCACCCCTAAGGGTCATAACGTGACGATAATATATCTATCTTGCCTACAAAGGTATTTCTAAATAAATAAAACATATAATAAAATTGTAACCGATCGCAGTTTGTGTGCATGGAAGATATTTGAGAAAAACTATTATTAACGCAATAGAACCCAAAAGAACGATTTAGAATTTTTGTCTGTTTTTCTGAGCGTTTGTATGCGTTTGTTTTATTTCAATCGGTTCATAAATAAAAAAAGTTATGATAATTCAAATAATCACAGAAAACAGCAAAAAATTACAGAATTGATTTTTAATTCTGACTGATACTTTGAAAAATTTAGGGAAACTAATAAATAAATCCAGTATACAATAATTGTATTTATATATAAGAATATTTTATAGCATATAATAGAATTTTTAGCCTAAGCCATAAAAAATTTCTCACATCTTTAGTTCTGGATTTCTAAAACTACTTACCAAACGAAGGTCCGATTTAAAAATGACGAAATTCTAATAATTTATTAATTCGTATTCTATCGCCAATCTGTAATCCTTTAACAACAAGTAATCTATTTACTCAAAATAAAATAGTTTAGTACCTTTTTCTCTTCTGTTTTCCAACCGCTTTTCTTTGTTTTATTTAGTGGCTATTGAAAGTTGCTGAAGCTTTTACCATTCGCTTTATTTTTTCTTTTTATGTTTTGTTTTGATACTATGTTTTCCTTATATTTTAAATTAATTAAGTTCCCAAAGCCTCTAAAATTACGACCGTACACGATTCGCTTTAAAAATGTGCACGATAGAGAAAATTGTGTCACAATCCGTATGTTAGAAGAATTAAGCACACAAACAGACGCGAAGAGCGACTGTATTACTATTTAAATATTACACAACTTATATTTTTGGCATTATTTATATACAATACATAATTTAAAAATTACAAGACTTTTGAAATTTTATTATAAAATTTCATTTTCACATAGGGATCGACATTAATTGTACTCTTAATGATATTTAAAAAAAAACTTATTTCTTATTCATCTACCTGTCCAAAATGGAAATTTCATCTTGCAAAAGGTTTTACAAAAGAATTGCGTATCATGAACTTGATTAAGGAAAGTGCTAAATCACGTTTTCGTAATTTAAAACAATTTTCTTTGCACATGACTTTTGATAATTTGACTTTTATAAAAGTTAAATGCCTCATTACTCATTATGGACTTCTACTTATACTATAATGTTACTCGATCTTCCTAATTCATCAACTCTCAAGCTACCGCTGGATGAAAAATGCTGTCTATTAAGGCTTATTTTTGTATAATAAAATCCTCCTAAAATTTAGATCACACATTTCCTAAGTCTGGGTTGCTACTTAATTTTTTTATAAAAAAATCTCAGTAACAACCAGATAAATTTAATAACTACACGCGGCCAGACCCACGTCCTTCAGATCTGCAACATTACTATCCATTGCTAGCCACTAAACCAATGAAAGCAAAACTATGAAGCCCACACATTTAATCACTATACATGTACAAATGTTATAAACCATAAATAAATTTTGAAATAAAATCTTATTAATAAAAAAATATAATCATTCACTCAATGACAGAAACCATGACAGCCAAAACCACTGAGTCTAGAAACAGTGAAATATTGTTTGAAAATTATGTAGATATCTAGAAATCAAGCATTAGAAAATCATTTTTGAAAGCTCTTATCCTAAATAGCTTATATAGGAGATGAAAGTTTCTATAGAAATTCGTTATATATGAATAACGTTATGTAATCTTTATATATATAATTCTTCTGTGAGTGTGTATGTCACTGAACTTCTCTCAAACGACTGGACCGATTTTGATGAAATTTTTTGCGTGTGTTCAAGGGGATCTGGGAATGGTTTAGATTCACAATTTGAATAATAATTTTCATCAAAAAAAAAGTTTGAAATTTTCAAATTAAAGACGTGTAGACAGGACAACGTCTGTCGGGTCCGCTAGTATAGGTATATAATTCATATCGAACATACGTAAAGGATTTATATAAATTTTAGTACAAACTCTGTGTTCCTACAATAAATTGTATTATTATAAATAAACATTTTACCACATCCCTTGTGTACTGTATATAACATTATAACATGGTTTGTTAATTTTATCCAGTAATTTAGTACATAGCCATTACTGAGCTGACCCAGATATTACCGAGCAAAGCAAATATAACTGGATATGCAAAATCAACTGACAATTATTATTATAGCAAATATCTCTAAAGAGAATATCAATATCTCCAGTCGAAATGTTAATTAATACGTTTAAAGGTTTTTTTTTCAAAAGATTCGAAATTATTATAAGATTTCATAATTTGCTTTATTTAGTTGAGAGCTCATATTTAAATACTTAAATAGAATATTAAAATTAAATATGTAATAATGGGTTTTTTAAATAAAACTATACTTCGTAGTTTTGGCGAATTTATTTTGATTTTTGGTTCCTGGCTTTTTAAATTTCTTACAGCATACTAAGCTACTTTAAAGAAATTTACTATAAAAGTAATTGCAAATTACAAAAAAATATATCGATAGAAAAGGTAAAATGACGTGGTAACTTCCTTCCTGAACCCCGAAATAATATACCGGAAATCATCCTTTAAAGGGGTAAAAAGTGGATGAAAATTTGTATTGGGAAACCAGCTAGATTTTTTTATATGCGCGTGACAGTTTCCTTATTTCTATTGGTGGTTGTATAATAAAATTGTATTAAGATCGATCGACTGTGATTGTATACATAATAATAATTTTATAATGTAATTAATTATCAAACTGCAGTACATCGTAGCATGTGGCTTATTAGTAAAAATAAAACTAAATAGGAAAATGAACACCTATCCCATCACGCTCTGCTCCATTCATCTGCCTGTTTTAGTTGTTATTTCACAGTCTGTGGTTCTCAATATGCAAAATGTATTCAAGTTTATTTATTAATAAAAAAAACTCTATATACAATGCAGTTTTTGTATTATTTCTCTTATTTATAGAATGTTTCATATATGCCGGGGCGCCGTAGTAGTTATGCGCAAGCGATCCTGCGGCGTCCCATTAAGGCGGAGGGGAGGGGAATGTCGGGTTTTAGTGGGTAGTACCGGCTCTTTTAGCCGGTGAGCCCCACATCACCACCTGGGGGATCAGGTGGTATGCGTAAATGCATTTCCTGACATAAAAAAAAAGAATGTTTCATATATACTCTCTCAGGAAATTATATAACATCGTAATTATATCTAGTAACTACTTTAAGTTAAATAATAATTACTGTTTTACCTCAAACATAAATTGAATAAATCCATTTTTATTACATCAGAGATTTCTGTTTACATTATTAAATACATTCTATTCAGTTGCAAATCTCTAGGCAGCGTCATTACGGTATCAGGGGAAACGATTAATGTTAAATTTAATATCTGCGGCCTGTCTGGCTTACAGTGTAATATAATTACAGGATAAATGCGCAAACTGAATTAAACAGTATTGTAAATTTTTTGATCTTCAAATTATGTATATATTTCCAATAATTCCTAAAGCACCACGAGGGCGATATGAAAAGTATAATATCACGTCGAAGTAAATTTCTAAGAAAATCATTAAATTTCTAAGAAATCTGTTGTTAACTGTAACGCCGGCGTGTCCGCGGTCGTGGAGGGAATAAATCACTTTCGAGCCTATTAAATACATTGCTATTATCTATCTATTGTATGTATAATAAAATTTTAATTGTGTCGAATCTGTACATTAAATATTTTTTTTATAGAAAATCTTATTGAAATAGTCATTATTATCGATACAGAGGCCGAATTTTAGAGTTTTATAGTTTTTGATTTTTTGTATTTTTGTCTCTCTGGGAACACATTACAAAAAAAAACCATTGGACAGATTTTGATAAAATTTTGTAAGAAAAAATCCGAGTCAACATATAGGATATTTTTTACTGCGGGAAAATATCTCATCTCTGAGAAAGCTATACTAAACGTTAAAAGGTAAACGTATAAGTATTATAATGATGTTCTCCCGACCGATTCCGGCCACGGCGGCCAATCTCATTGAGACTAGCCAACTGCGCAGGAGAAATTATAGTGCACAAGTGTACGCGCAGACACAGGTGCACTCTCTATTCCTATCACTCTCATACTCCGGTGGGACGACTGCTCGACACGACCGGTAAGAGTTAAGGCGCAGGACCGACGGCTTTACGTGCTCTCCGAGGCACGGGGGTGAAACACCGCCAACTTCCCAACTCCGGGCTGTTACTGAGACTTAGTATACAGAAAGACTCAATAACTAAACTTGGCCCGACCCGGGACTCGAACCCAGGACCTCCGGGTGTGCAGCCGTACATGCTAGCCACTACACCACCGAGGCAGTTAGTTAGTATTATAATATAGTTATATTAGTAACAGTAAATCACCATAATACAATTTCCAATTGAATGAGCGAAATAGATATTTCAAATACTAATCAAGAAGGAAATTAATTGCTTGTGGTCTGGCACTATATTGGATGATACCACCTTATTACATCTGTGAAATATTGCATTTCATTACGGTATAACAAACATTGTTACTTAGCTTATAAATACTATTAACAAGATAACATAAGGGTTCTCAAGACCTCAATAAAAGTTCTCGAGATCAAGGGCATCTGAGTCTGTAGACTTAGCTTATTAAACTTAGGGAAAGTCAGGTGAAAACTCCGACTCAAGTTCTTAATAAGTACCATTTATATTCAATAAATCCAAAAACAACTTTATTTATTATCTGTCATCACGTTTTACTATGCGATTATACAGGGTTATTGATAATTCGACATATTCCCGTTGGGAGGTGATAGTAGCTAATATTATATTAGCTGCGATAATTTTAACCCCCATACGCATTATGTATAAGTGAACTATTTTTGAGTTATCATGTTTTTTAGCTTTTTTCGAAATAAGTCAAAAATGCAACATCAAAAATAAATTTTTGATGAAAATTTATTTAACAAGAAGTATCAATTTAAATCTCATTTCTTCATCTGCTTTATAAAAACGATTACACACTGGTCATGTATTAATATTAAAACAACAATTATCGGTCCAAATTAAGCTAAGAAAACGGTTATGTTTTCAAAATATTAATTAAATTAAATTAAAAAAAATGTCATGAAACTTGGCTATCAGATGCCAAGTTTCATGACTTTTTTTTGTTTTTAAGGCACTTTAGTGGAAAAAAATATTGAAATACTATCGTTTTTTGTGTCGCATTATTAAATTTGGACCGCTAATTGTTGTTTTAATATTGATATAAAAACCAGTGTTTAATCGTTTTTATAAATCAGAAGAAAAAATGAGATTTAAATTGATACTTCTTGTTAAGTAAATTTTTTATGTTGCATTTTTGACTTATTTTGAAAAATGTTAAAAAACATGATAACTCAAATGGTTCACTTATGCATAATGTATATTATGGGGGTTAAAATTTTCGCAAATAGTCACCTCTATCACCTCCTAACGGGAATACGTCGAATTACGAATAACCCTGTATATAGATTTTATTACATTCGCCATTTTTGTCTATGCTATGGTAGCAACTTACTACGCACGTTTTCATTATTTTGTAGCGTTTACATGAAATGAAAGAAGCAATTAAAGCGCTTTAACTTTTAAGTAGAGCGAATGTTACGTCTCCTCTAATATTACTGAAATCGATTGAAGCAGAACTGGGCGAGTGATTTATAACGTCTTTGTACTGACATTTATTCAATATTATAACAGTTCTGACGAAAAAAAAAGATTCCGACGAATCGAGAACCTCTCCGTTTAATAAAATTATATTATTAAAAGGAAAAAGCGAAAATTACACTACTTTTATGAAACTTAGAGCACAGATAGACTAAAATACAAATAATCTGAAGTAACGCAGATTATTGTTAGGCACAAGGCAATGGTATTGAAAGGCCCAAGTGAAAGCAAAAGTAATTTGTTAGTATATATATTTTAAAGCATTTCACTTTTTATTCTTATTTTACCCATCTTTTCAATGGTAAAAAGGTACGTATCTGTGTACATATGCGAATAGAAAATGAGGTAAGAATCGTATTCAAATGCAACCTCAAGACTAGTATTTAATAAACTTGTAGAGCTCTTATAAAACTAGAATATCTTCATGGAAAAGATTAAAGGGTTCATAACGTCTAAAATATCGTTCTCTCAGTCTACACTTTAGGAAACATATGTAACAAAAAATGATTTCAGTATGATCGAGTAGTAAGTCTGATAAAATGACACACTGAAATAAAATATTGCAAGGTGTTATTGTTATAGGAATTTTAAAGTAGCGAAAAAATATTATAACTGTCAATAATAAGCCCGCAAAGCTTGTGGCGAGTTGTTGGTGAGTCAAATTCAATCAATTTTGATTTACAAATGATAAAAATACTGTTTATTCGTACTTAGTATGTGGATTTGTGTATTTATATCAAACAGCCAACCAAATGAAACGGGTTCAAATCACGGATCTCGCACTTCTTCTGTTATTTTCATCTAATAATAATTATCAACATGATTACCACTCGCTTTATGGTAAAGAAAAACATCGTGAAAACACGTGCACGTATGGGTTTTTGATGATCACATCAAAAACACCGGGACTAACTGACCTGGACACTAGTCCAGGCCACACTTGGCAAACGTGGTAAGCCACAGCCGATTGAAAGGAGCCCCGTGTCCAGCAGTGGGACGTGGGAATTAATGAAAAAAAGCTTTATATCAAATCGGAATCAAATCATTATTCATTACCTGCATTTATTCTAGCTCGCAGTTACTGTATGTACAAATTACTCCACTACTAAGTAACGTCAAGTTGTGCTATTTATGGTAGGGGAGCCCAAGAGGGGATTTTTGTAGTTACTCAAGCGCAAATCGACTATAAAGTTTATGATGATTTTTGCCTCTTCGGCTTGTGCAAATCGGCAGATTATTAAATTGGACACTTTTCAGGATGTGACTAGCCTACCACACCTTAATCTGAAGGTTTCAAGTATTTCTACCTTATCAAAACATTTTTTAAATATTTTAATCGGCTTCCCTAGACGCGCCCCTTTATATAGAAGACTTATATTATGGTGAAAGTACTCAATAGAGTGCAAGGTAACCTCTTTTATGTTAATCTGCCGCGCTTGAGTAACTACAGAAAATCCCCTCTTGGGCTCCCCTACTATTAACTGCAATAATATTCAGTATTTATTGAGTTTGTTACATAAAAATGTCAATTTCCTTTCAATCATTCAACGCTGTGATTAGATCGTTACTCAATTTATTTCCAGCATAGTGTGTCATTGTAAAAGTAGGGCGGTTTATGAAATAACACGCTTTATAGTCTCGTCGTAGTGGATTAATGGATATTCTTATTTATATCTACGCAATATTATTATTTTATGAGATAATTAATGCTTAAATCTAGTCTTCATTTGCACAGCTTTTTAATATTATATCAATTGTTTTATTATTATAATAAACTAGCAGAACCCGCGGCTTCGCTCGCACTAAAACTACAAAAACATCTCTAAAAAGGTAGTTTCATATAAACTTTCATCCCCTATTTTACCCCCTTATAGGATGAATTTTGAAAAATGCTAAGATACGTATTTATTTAACGTACAACGGACCAAATGCGAGTCTAAGTGCGGATAACGAGTCCAATATACAATACGTATTTATTTAATTTTATTGAAGAGTAGGTATATATACCAAGTTCAAAGTAATTCTGATAATATTTTTTTTTGGATTGTATTATAACGTGCTTTCCCGTAGGAATTAAGTAATCTCCCGCAATAAAAAGTATTAGCAGTAAGAACAGCCTATGTGACTCTGCAGCCCTCCAATTATCTCCACACAAAAAATCACGCCAATCCGTCACTCCGTTTCGACGTGAAAGAAGAACAAACAAACAAACAAACAAACAAACAAACAAACAAACAAAAAAACACAATTTCACATTTATAATATTAGTATGGATTTATTTATGTTGTTTCTTACTTTGTTTTGGTTACTAGTATTTTTTTATATATTAGTATATATTTTATAGTTGAAGTTCTAACATCATGATATTTTATAACCTCAAAAAACTGTCTATACCAAAAAAAATCAAGGCAACCGCTACACAACGCTTTCTTTACTCTACTTTTAATAACTATCTGTGGCTGTTTTTCCTGTTGTGAGATAAAAGCTATACGCATCCATTTTAGTATTAACTTACAAGCTGGTACTAAGGGATAGAACTTTCCGCCATTTTCTTTCTAAACTACATAAAAAAAGGAAAGAAAATACAGACGAATATATAACCTCCTCCTTTTTGGAAGTCGGTTAAAAAGTAATAGTAACAACAAATATGGAAGAAAACTAAATAAGTATTTTGTTAGCAAATACAACCTGTAGCTGGACCACTTTGTATGCCACTATTAAAATATATGGAGGGTGTCGAATAGTAACAGCTGAGATTTTTGGCCACTAGCCAAGCTCAAGTATGTAAATCGAACCTCGAATTGGCTGAGGGGAAGCAGCTTGTGGCGAAAATAAAGACTTTTTATTGGTCTAAATAGTGTATACCAAATGTTTGTAAAGTTTTAAAAGACAATTTAGCAACTGGATAGAACATTTTAAATAAAACTAACTTTTCGGACTTTTTAACGAATTTATTTTGATTTCCGACTTTTATCAAATCATTAAATCATGATATATTATCAAATGATAATGAATGAATATTATGTTCACGGGAAACACAGTCTCTCCCGTGACCATGATTATTGTAAAGTATTCGAAACGTCGGGAACCAAAAAGTCTAAATAAAGAAGCGTAAATCTAAGAAGTATTAACTGAAGAAAATAAAAGCAAATTGATTAAAAAATTATTGAATAAAAAAAGTAAGTACTATTTCAAAAAAAGTGCATATTCTAATCCGTTTTAAGTAGAAAATAAAAAAACTGATACAAACACGTGTAGAAACGGTCTGCTGGCTCTAGTATGCTCATAACCACATTATGAGATCTATAGTGAGAAGATATT
The DNA here is from genome assembly GCA_921882275.1 of Brenthis ino. Lineage (NCBI taxonomy): Eukaryota > Metazoa > Arthropoda > Insecta > Lepidoptera > Nymphalidae > Brenthis > Brenthis ino. The sequence goes on along the minus strand of OV170232.1, from coordinate 24,480,898 downwards.
TTGTAATCATTGATAAACACTTCAATTTTGTTTATCAGTATAGATAAGCTACACGTAACCATATTTGTAATGATTTTCTTGTACCATTTAGATAATCTATACATCTATACATACAGATAAATAAAATTAAAGTGTCTGCTTGTAATGTCAAAATAATAGCGTTTTACAAAATACATATGAAATTGTATACGGTACTTATAAGTAAAACACAATTTTTAAAAATTTTGTCTGTTTGTTCCGGATAATCTCTGAAACGGCTGGACTGATTATGACGGGACTTTCACTGAAAGATAGCTGAAGTTATAAGGAGTAACATAGGCTACTTTTATTTTAGGAAAAGAATTAGGGTTCCGCTCATAAAATTAAAACGTACCTAGGGACGAACCCGAGCGAAGCAATGGTGAATCGCTAGTTACACTGTAAATTAGTAATTTTGTATAATAAACTAAGGGAATCACGGAGCAATAAAAAACGTCCAATTTATTTTTGATTTCGAAAACTATTAAAGATTTATCAAATATTGACAGTTAAGTTTAAATAGTTAGATGATTATTAAATTAATCTACCTTACTATTATAAATAGGAAAGATTTGTATTTTTGTATGTTTGTAACGAATAAACTCAAAAACTACTGGACCGATTTAGATGAAATTTGTTAAGAAGATAATTTGAGTCCTTGGAAAAGAAATAGGATGTTTTTATTCCGGAAATCATTCCTTAAAGGGGTGAAAATGGGGAATCAAACCAGGCACGAACCCGAGCGAAGTGAGTGTGATTCGCTAATAACTAATAATTACGTAAGTTTTCCTATATTATACATACATAAATAAGTACATACATAAATAAGTAAAACACTTGAATTAGTTTTACCGTCCCTATTTTTCATAATAATATACTTAGTAAAAATATAAAATAAAGTGAAGTTTAAAAAGTAACGTTGAAGAGTTCTTAAAACAGCTCTTGTCCCCGTTGTCAGACATTCCACTCAGTCGGTCGGTAGAGCTAAAACTCTACTGCACGTACAGGGCTCATGATACTCTTTCCTACTGTAAATAAAAACAACAAAAATTACTAAATTACAAAAAAAATATTCAGTCGTATAAGTGTTTATTGAAATAAAATAAGATTTTACCACAGTATAAGCTTTCTTTAAACATATCTATGGTACCTATCGCTTAGGTATGGTGATCTATGCATATAGACACTAATATGTTGTTTTAAATATTTATGTAAAAAAATCATTTATTTTTTAATAAAAATTGTATTTATAAAAGTAATTTAAACGACATTAGTTTTTAGTAGTAGTTTAGTATATCTATTAAAAAATTTCAAAAGCTATTGTTGAATTTTCACCGACCAGTCTTAATTGGCAGAGCTGCATTAGCCTATAGCAGATGCCACAAAGATTTTTAATTTTCATTGTTGTTTGCAGAAATTTATTTGAACCAAGTATATTTATTTTCATCATCAAAATTTGACTTTGAAAATTCAAATTATAACTCGACAACTCTTAAATAACAGAAATAATAGTTGGCCTTTAATATAAATATTAATAAAAATTTGATTCCTTTCTAATAGTGAATACAACTTTTAATTGGCTTTATGCCTGTGAACGTAGTACGACACAGTGTAAATACCGATCGTTCATTAGCATGTCAGCAGCGTGGACACCACAGAAATTTACATTTGCATACCTGGAAACGATGTCTGCAAAGCGAGATTTACTGTGGGAAATCACTGTGTATAAACATTTCGTCACTCAATCAAACGATTTTATCTTATGATATTTAGATTCCATAGTAGTAATTGCTTCTAATTAAGCCTTCATTATGGTAACATACTAAAAAGTGAGATTATGAAATACAGACTACACTAAATTTCACTCGGGTCCTTTGTTTAATTTTATTTTTTTTAAATGTACATAGAGTACAATTTTCAAATCCAAAAAGTCATATTCTAAAAGTATTTTTTAAATAATATCCATGCAAGCTTTTAACACAATAAAGCGTAGAAGTCTTGTAGATCAACATAAATCCATATCAAGTTTCATTAAAATCAGCCATTTAATCTTGAAAGCCAAGCAGATAGTTTGACAGAGTTATTTTCGCATTTATAATACGAGAATGGGAATGGGAATGCGATAAGCCTTTAGATACTTAATTCACAGACTTACGAGTATTATCTTAACATTCATTAATCGTATACAATATGCACAACAGCTCTCGAGTTGTACATGTAAAATACTTTGAAACTCCCGAAAGTTTTAGAAGTTTGTAATAAATTTATACGTATTCGCTATATCCGTATGAACTTTCGATACAATTTATGCGAAAGCAAACTGGCTTTAAGTTTGAAAATGTTTCCAAAATAAATTGGATTGATTTTATCGGCGAAAGGAGTCGTTTTATACGAGCTATTGTATTTTGCATTATTGCTCCGATGAAGAGTAAAAGTGAAAAGTGTAATAAATACAGTGCGGCGTTCAAACTTTTTAGTAGCGCCTTCCAATTTCTATAATAGCTATAAAACAAATCAAATAAGATGAATAGTAATATGCATTAGAATATAAAAAAAATTCATTTATAAATATTTTTTTTAAATATATTACGATATAAATACTTTTCATTTATAAATTCTTATTTTTTAAATATATTACGGGTCATGAAGACGTTTTACACAATGATATAAAACCAACTGCTTATAATTCCTTAAAAATAAATTTTACCCTATTTACCTTTTCCACTTTTAAGGCCTTGGCCTAACCGTAATGATGGTTGACGACCGTCAATTTTTAATTAGAAGCATTTCCTTCATTCATTTATAGGTACTAGGAGTTATGTATGTGTGAAAATAACAAGCTAGATACAAAAGTAAAGAAATAAGTAGCTCGTCTGTACATGTAATAAAATTCTGAGTCAAATCTGTACATTAAATATTTTTTGGAAAATATTATTAAAATAGACATTATTATAGATACAGAGGCCGAATATATAGTTTTTAGAATTTTTGTCTGTCTGTCTGTCTCTCTGTCTGTCTGTGACCGCATCATGAGAAAACCACTGGACAGATTTTGATGAAATTTGATATGATGATAGCTGGTTATCCGGGTCAACATATAGAATACTTTTTACTCCCGGAAAATATCTCATCTCTGAGAAATCTATACTAAACCTTAAAACGAAACTATTTTATTATTTCTTTCTATCCTATTATATTTATTTCTTTATATAAATTCGCATTCCAAAGTAACTGGTTGCAGCAGTAGCTAAAGTTATGTCATTTAGTCTTGTAAGTCTATATATATATATATATATATATATATATATATATATATATATATATATACTGAATATAATATATATATATATAAATATATATATATATATATATATTCAGTTATGTCAGTTATTTATACTTTTTATTAAAAAGGTACACTTCTTACAAGGACTTCAAATTAAATGAAATTGAATGAGTGAAATGAAATAAATGAAATTTTGAAGTCGGTCAAAAATACACTCCCACTCAGGCGAACATGAGTAACGTCTTATACATTACTATATTTTTTATTCATAGGAAAGCTGAATTTGAATATTTTTATTTTTTTCCTGTAAAACTATTAAGTGTACTATTTTCTACTTATAAGTAAATAAGCGTATTCATACAAATAAGAAAGCTCAGAAGATCAAAGATGCAATTCAAAGACATCGTAGTTTTTACCTTAAAGGATTTCAGTAACGCAAAAACTGAAAAAGTGTCCACTTTGAACCATCTAAAAGAACTTTTAAAGGGTAATTTAAAAAAACTCTAAGTTCAGTTTTTATACGAGGAATCGGAGGGCGAGAGTGATTTAAAGATTTAGGTCGCGATAAGCGAAACGTTTTTACATAGATAATGAGAATATGTATTGTCGAATTCAATACTTACTAATGTTATAAATTCGACAGTGTGTTTGTTTACCCTTTCACGTCGTAAAGGAGACATATCGTGAATTAGGACAATTTTTTATTGTTTATGGACCGAAGAACGATATAGGCTATTTTTTATCCCAGTTCTGCCATTCCTATGGGAATAACCAAGAGTTATTATCCGACCCGCAGGGTACTTATGGTCTGAGTGAACTGAAGCCTAGTGGTTTATGTTTACATACAAACAAAGAAAAAATAGTACAATTACTACAATCAATTTTAAATTAAACAAACGTTTAACCTAATTTCATATCTTATTTATATCATCATTCAATTAAAATGTGAAACTATCCATTCTTTCAACTATATTTTCTTTTAAAGTACATTTAAATAATTACATGTTTATTTACTACATTCCAATGAATAAAAGCAGAAGGCCCACAAAGGCACAATACTAAGCATTTCAGAGAGCTATTCAGTTTTTGTCGACCATACACCTATTGAAATAATCTGAATAAAGGCATAGAAGCCTTTGTTAACTAAACGAATGGACTTTCCGGCTAAGTGATGTTACGTAAAATGCATTCTCTTTTAAAATTTTATCTTTTATTCAATTAATGGCTATTTTATCCAAGTAAAGTTATTGAATATCAACGCTAATAATATAAATGCAAATATTTGTGAGTGAGCTAATGGTGATCGATAATAAAGTCTATTCCAATAAGATTTTCGAAAAAATATTTAATGTACAGATTCGACTTAGAATTTTATTATATGTATAGATAAACTTATTTTAAAACAGTTAAAATGTTTGAACAAAGCCGACACTGCTACTAGTATATATGTACCCACATATTAATTATTATTTTTCCGTCATCCATACTATCCATATTCTGTCTGATACCTGTGCAGACTTAATCCGCAATTAATAAAAACTACTAAATGAAAATTTATTGATTTCGGTTAATTTATTTATTGATAGGCAGTGGTAGCCAAGTGGTAACGCGCTCGCTTGGGAAACCGAGTGAAGCGGGTTCAAATCCCGGGTATCGCACCTCTGATATTTTCATATGCGAATCATTTCTAACATGATTACCACTTGCCTTACGGTGAAGGAAAACATCGTGAGATAACCTGCATCTGTGAGAGAACCTTACAAGTTTTCGAAAGACATGTGAATTCCGCCAACCCGCACTTGGCCAGCGTGGTGGACTATGGCCTGATCCCCCTCGTATTGAAGGGCGGCCCGCGCCCAGTTGTGGGATATTAAAAAAGGCTGAATACGAAAATGAAAATTTATCTCGGAAAATCAAATAAAGGTCAGCCACATTTTAACATTAATATGGTAATGAATTAATGTTTTCACCACATAACTTTACCGTGAGGAAAAAAGGTAACTCGTATGTAAATATCATTCATTTTTTACTTATCCAAAGGCATCCCTTTTATACAACTGACAGATCATTTTGGTACTAATAAAAGGTTTACATTACTGTAATTGATAACTGAAATAGTTATTTTTAGTTTTAAGTAAAAACATGTATCTACTATCTCAAACTATTCAATAAAAATTCATTGGGTTGTTTCAGAGTGACACACGCGAACTCTTCTTGCTTATATTCTTATATTTAATTAATAAGCATGCTTCTTTTTTATGAAATGTATACATAAGGAGTACCGAGGTAACCTTTTTTCATCAAAAGCATCATTCTCGCGCCTGAATGCGGTCACCACTCTTACCCTTTGTAAGCACTTGACCTTTTCCTTTTTTAGATTGAATTGGAGACAATGTTTTAAGTAAATTTTACCCAGTTATTCAAGATTTTTATTTTTATAAACTGATATATCAGTAAAATTTAAGTATACTGTTAATATTATTGAAATCATACTACCGAATGTACGTGATTATGAAATAGTCTTAACTACGAACCATAATTAATTTATTTTTAAATACTTTATTTATACCTTTATATAAATAAAAATTAAGTGTCTATCTGTGATTTGAAAATAACTATGTTTTCTTAAATATCAGTACATAAATAACCCTTTTTAAAAATGTTGTCTGTCTATGTGTCTTTTCGTTTGTCCGGGGTAATCTTTGGAACGGCTTACCCATTTTAATGGGGCTTTCACTGAAAGAAAGAGAGGAATTTTTAGGGCATGTTCTACTCCAGTAATATTTAGGGTTTCTAAGGGGGTTAAAAATTACGCAAAATTCAAATTTACTAGGGTACCCGAGGGAAGGGAGGATAAGTCGTTAGTTTTAAATATAGCTGGTATTAAATGTTAATTTTATAGGTAAATTCTTCCTTTGTATATTGAGTATAGACTATTGTTATACGTTACATGCCCTCCTTCTAAAAGGTCTTTTTAATGATTACCTACACATTAACATAATATTTTTCACACAGAAAGGCTTTGAAACGAGTAATCTTATGCATAGAATAGGCGAAACTTTGTTTGTTGGGTCGTTCTTTTTTTAACTGTGTAATAAATAACAACAGTCTGTTACTCAAATGAAGCTATTTATTGCATAGATATATTTTAGCTGGAAAATGACATAGGGTAGGTACAGGACTCCTTATAGATATACATAATTACAGTATACCTAAACTCTCGCGATTTTACTTATAGGCGGCCGATTCATCACTGTAGCCAGTATGCCATTGACTTTGATATAAACAACGATGTATCTTTCAGTATTGGCTTCATATCTTCTATTCCTTTCAAATATACCTTTCATCTTTTTTTCTTCAGTTTTGTTTCCAGGACCAGCGTTTGCAATTCAACTACATTAAATAATTTTTCAGCCTGTCACCTACTTGTACCTGTTGCTATTTAACTTTATTTAAAAACAAACCAACCTAGCTTTTCTTACATTTTTTTTTTCACAAAATCACAAAATAAATCTTCAAATTAAAGTTAGCATTTTAGTGATCACGCAGGAAAGATCTGATCCATACATCCTTTTCCAGACCTTAAACTTATTAGACGTCTTATAAATAATCATGTAAGACCTGTAATGTAATATTTTTGCTTATATTTTACTACCTAAACTGATCGAGATAATAGTCCGTAGTATAATTAATGCTAATAAGAACTTAAAAGGTATCTATTTTTAAGTGGTCATATCTTTATAAAGATTTGTCAATATTAATTTTGTTTGTGCTATGTTGAAAATAAACATTTTATATTTTTAGTATTAAATTGATATAATATAATATACAAAAAAGGCAGTGGTAACCCAGTGGTAGTTCGCTCGCTTGGAAAACCGAGTGAAGCGAGTTCCAGGATCTCGCACCACTGACATTTTAATGTGCGAATCATTTCCAACCTGATTACCACTTGACTTACTGTGAAACAAAGCATTGTGAGTAAACCTGTATATCTGAGAGAACCTAACAAGTTTTCAAAAGACATTTGAAGTCCGCCAACCTGCACTTGGCCAGCGTGGTGGATTATGGCCTGATCTTCCTCGAATTGAAGGGAGGCCCGTGCCAAGCGGTACAATAAAATAAGGGTTGCATGTAATATAATATTTAATACCTGACTACAATGCCAGCACTACTACGGTAGTATTTCATAATACTTGCCCTATATAATGAGTTCGTTGACTTATACGTTACTCCATTAATCGTGAAATGCAATCTACCTCAAACTACAAAAGTCTAGCCTAAGGCAGAATTAGACCGCGTTAGGCAAAAATAAACAAATCAATGAATTATTTCCGGCATGCAAATGCCGTCCGATGTGCTTGCTTTGAAAATGTTATTGCAAAATTGTTCTGTTTGTGAGCTTACATCATAAGAGATTATAAATAGCGATCCGATACAGATCCAATTTGAGTGCAAGTAGCATTTTTATATTGTGTATATTATCAAAAAAGTTTTTACTTTCTTAGATTTCATTTTTAATAAAATTATCTTTTCGGATTTTTTCGCGGATTTATTTTGATCTTTGGTTTCCGACGTTTCAAATGGAATCGAAACCCTGCGTTGTAATTTTTTTTTTATACTATTCAGAATTAGTGCTTGACTACGTTCCACCTGATGGTAAGTGGTAACGCAGAAAGAAGATCGTTTTATTTAAAAATATTTTTATATCCCTGTAGTATTATCGGAATACAAACATGGAAGTCCTCTGTCTAATTATTATCTTATTAACTTATATTATTTATAGTAAATTAGAACGTAAAGAAACAAGAGAATATTACTAACACTGGAACTTTGATAAAATCAGTAAAATATGTGAGCACGGTGGTTTAAGTACGCAGAGCTCAGATATGAGGTCTTATAAACATCGAACTTTAGAAAAATTTTACACATTTTCTCTAAAACTTTACAATTTAATTAAATTGTATAGTTTGCTATTGCGACTCTAATATGATAACTGCAAAGAAGAAACTGTAGACTATGTCCAAAGTATATAAAACTTTGAAGCTCTTGCAACAAACAGCAATCTCTATTTTCCTTTTTCTAGATGTTTCAAACGATTATTTTTATATTACTAGCGACTCACCCTTACTTCACTCGGGTTCGTCCCTAGTTTCATTCCCCGTACAAACTTTCATCCCCATATTCATCACCTTATGAGAAGATTTCCGGGAAAAAACTATCCTATGTCATTCCCAGGGTCTCAAACTATCTTCTTACCAAATTTCATCTAAATCAGTTCAGTAGTTTCGGAGACTATTCGGTACAAACAAACAAACAAAAAATCAAATCTTTCCTCTTTATAATTTTAGTATAGATGCCATATAGGTACTTATATATTATATTATTGTATATTGAGTATGTTGTGGTCCTATTCTCCCTATGTCCTATATTTGGTACACTTTTTGTTCTATTTTTTTTTTTTCATTTAAAATATGTGCTTGTTTCTAATTGAAAACTGACAAATGAAGGCCATTTGGATTTGGGAGCATGCTGAGTTTTAAAACAGTAAATCGGGTTCAATATCTGGGTATTGCAAGTTTGAGATTTTCATGACGCGAGTCACAATTTCAGCATATTCTTTTTGTTAGTATGGGAAGGAAAAGCATCGTGATGACAAAACCAAAATATCCTAATTAATTTTCTAACAGCGTTTGATGTCTGCCAACTCTTATCTTATCAGACTTGCAATAAAAATTCGTGCTCAGCAATAAGCTGAATTACTCGCACTATACTCGTATGTAATTTGAGTCACTATTGCGATTTTTTTACTAGGCCACCCAATTTTTTCAATTCGTTAGGAATTCCTTTGATATTTTAAGCCATGTTTACTCAGTATGAGGCATAGTATGTGTATATATTACTACGTATAGAACACTCGCCATTGCTAGGTTCTGGAATTGTCAGGTCAGAGGTGAAGGAACTTTCGCGTGATCGACTTGTTTTAGCGCCGACTGCATCGTCCCTGATGTGTGAAACCATTTGCAGTTATGGAAATATTTGCACCAATACTTTGTAAGAATATTTCTACTTTATAGAAGATTGAAACAAGATTTATATCGGAAACAGAATATGTTCAATATACAAAGTTTCGTGTTCATTCTACTAATACTCACGAACGCTATTTCATAAAATCGATTTTACAACACCTTATTGAAATTTCTCTGTTCAACTAGTTCAACTAGAGCGATTTAAAAAATATTTGATTCCACATTATTATATTAATAATAATTACGTTTAGAATAGTTATTTTTTTAGTGCAATGTTTTGAACTGTCTTTATAGATAAAATATTAAGTTGTAATAGATAGATGTGACTTCATTTTTTATGCCATGATACATGCTGTAGAGCATTCGAAAGAAGATAGTCGCCAACGAAAAATCAAAATAAATCCGAGCAAAAATCCGAAATGATAGTTTTATTTAAAATGTCAAATTATATCGTTAATCTAAGAAAATATTACGTTATAATATGAGATATTATAAACAAAAAATTGGCTCAATACACACCCCTTTTTATTGGAAACAAAAATTCATACAACATTTAATGGCCTAGTTTTTTTTTAATAAAAACAAAATGAATGTTTAAAGCATATTATGAGTAATAGTTTATATTATATTTACTTAAACGATACTTTTTATAATAGCGCCTCCATTATTGCGTATTTTCGTACATCAAAGCAAATTTAAACTAACCTAAAGCAAAATTTATAGAAAAAGGATATCCGCTGATATCGTCCACTGCCAACTTATTTAGTAGTCCCTGAAAGCATTAACAACAGGTTATTTATTATATAACAATATTTATTACATTATTAAAACACCAACCAATATAAATAAAAATATCAGTAACATTTTTATTTTCATTAATTTGTTGGTACACTTTATGTTTTAGTCTTTTGAAGTCAATACAAATGACATGATCAAACAGTAGATACTACTTGCTATATTATATATTTGATATGCCTATTTATTATGTAAACTAGCGACTCAGCCTTACTTCGCTCACGTTCGTCCGTAGGTGGTTCTTTAAATTATTATATTATCATTGTTTTGGTTTCTATTGCGTGAATAGACACCCAATAATAGTTTTTCTCTGATATCTTCCATGTACAGACAGCGATCAGTTGAATAAATTTAAAAGATCGATTTTATTATATGTATAAATGTCGTACATAAATTGTAACATTGCAAACTAGATCCATATTAACCCACGAATATATGAAAATAATAAACAAAATTAAGATTTCATATTCATTAAAATAATATTAATTTATTTTATTTTAAGAGGCTGAAACCTAAGAATTCTGTAATAGTTAAAACATTTCAAATTTTAACTTTATTAATAAAGTTGATTTCTTAAGAAATCAAAATAAATCCGCGACAAAATTAAAAAAAACGTTTTTATATAAATCAGTTTTTTTTAAACAATAAATTTTGAGGAAACAATAAAATAATGAAAGAAAACTTTTCTTAGATCTCATAATAACGTATAATGAAGCTAATTATTTTCATATTCTAAATTATATACTCGTAGTACACAAACACTAATTATAATTTAATTTATAATTTAAAAAACTCCCGACGCAAATTAATTGTCATTTAACGATTACACTGGCACGCGTGAAGCACGTAATCGTGTAATCATACGCCAAAATGCATTACATCATTTTGGAAAAGAGCTGATACTCTTACACTGCTGGACCGATATTAATCAAACATAGCTAAAAACTATCGCAAGGGAACTGGCTTTCAAATGAAAAAAACTGGATCGAAATCGGTCCATCCGTTGGAGAGCTACGACGCCACAGACAGACACACACACACACAGACGGACATTGACGTCAAACTTAAAGCACCCCTCTTTTGCGTCGGGGGTAACAATATGTCATGTCAACATGCTGATTTTTTTTTATTCATTTGCATATTGTCTACTTAGGACGACGAAATACGGAAAATAAAATATATGTACAATAAATTCATTAAAAATATATTCATATTCATTATGGAATAAATTGATTAAAGCTCATCCGATAATTAGCGAGCCTTGATTAACCGAGGCGATATGCATTCGTCATTCCACTCCAAAGCTTTGTTAAATTATCTTGCTAGCCTATTGTATGTACACAATGGCGAAATTAATGAATCGTAGCTAGAGTTTCCTTATTGCTAGTCGCTGCCCGAGGTTCCACTTGCCTATATTTTTCGAGGGTATTTTAGTTTTTTTTTAATTTAAAGTAACACGAACAAAAATTACAATACAAAATTTGTGTAAACCCTTGTGTTGTGTGGATATCTAGGAAAAATGTAATTATTTTATTTATTTAAATGTCAAGCGAAGCTTTGACCGCCATATTGTGGAAGCTTTAATTATATCATATAAGCTGTGTATAAATAAATCTCTTTTTTAATATTTGTGTGTACAATTAAGTAATTTCCAAAATATAGATAGATACCTATTGTACAACGTCATAATGACATTGTTACTTTTTTAATACATTTTTCAAATAATTTTCTTTAACATTCACCGAGGAGGTAATCGATGATTTATATCTAGAAAGATTCGCGAAGCTATGTTTTCACATCCAAATTTCAACAGACAGGACAGCTATGTTCTAATATCGGCATGGGTCCTCTTATGAATATAATAAAAACTAAATATAAATTAATAATAAAATACAATCTTTAATTAAAAAAACGGAAAAAATTGTTAGTCATAATAATAGCAACCCAAATGAAATAATTTTAAATTATATTACTATGCAACATTCACTAAATCATTTTAAATTGTGAGAGTTAAATAAATTTATTATATAATTTTTTGTATTTATACGGGGTGTATGTAATAACTATAAAGTTTACGTATCTACTTCCCTTAGTAATGTACAATGGGCTATAATCTAATGAACAATTAAATCATAAATCAAGATAGCTAAATCTAAAATTAGCTTTATGTAGTATATATTTATGTACACATATAATATTTCTAAGCAACATCTTCAACAACTAAAAGCCTTTGTATGTAAACTTAGCGTGTAAAATGGCATAAGGTACTTAAATAATTGTTCTGTTAATAGACTGTACTTGACATGTTTTACAAAGTTTTCAGTTACCACTGAGATGTATATCCTTATGTATGATACAACATTTAGAATACTAATAATGAAACTATAATACAATTAAGTATATTTATCATAATTCGGAGTTTAATTAGCTTTAAGAGCATCATAATATGATCTCTAAAGAAACAAAGTAACAAAGGAGGCTGTAAATTAGCTACACTGTAGTTTGTACGGAACAAATGTGCACTTATTAAATGAGAAGAGACAAAGGACCTCTAGGGTTTCTACTTAGTCTCTGCTTTATGTTAGGAATAGAATTTACCGTCTTGGTTAACATGAAAGCTCTATATAATTATTTAAAAGTCCACATGACAGAGCTTTTCATAACAATTACTTTATTTATTAAATACTAGCGACTGACGCTTACCTTCCTTGCTTTATGTCAATAGATGCCCATTTTTTAATCGTGTACTAAATTTCATTCTAATCCGTTCATCCGTTTTAACGTTAAATAGTAACAAAAATACACATACAAACATTCATATTTATATAGTCTCATTGGTACAATATATTTCTAGATAAAAAAATGGGTGCCGGTAACCTTTACGCGCGGTTGAAGTAAAATTTCTTTGGCAAATATCGCAATTAAAATAAAACGAACCAATAATTAAATAACGCATACCTATTGGGCATATTTCAATCTTATATTTATAGAATATTAGCGTCTCACCCTCGCTTCGCTCGGGTTCGTCCCTGGGGTATGTATACAACTTCCCTATTTGAACCGGATGTTATTAAATTTTTCATTGGGTTTGTTTTTTTTTCGTGGGACCCTATTTTTTTTGCTAAAATAAAAGTAGCCTAAGTTACACCTTATTACATCAGCTATCTGCCAGTGAAAATCCCGTCAAAATCGGTTTAGCCATTTCAGAGATTAGCCGGAACAAACAGACAGACAGACAAAAATTGTAAAAAAATGTTGTTTTTTTATATGTATCGTGTATACATCCTTATGCATTTTGTACAAAGCTGTTATTTTGACATTTCAAACTGACACTTCAATTTAATTTATCTGTATAGATTTGTTTTTGAGTAATGTTACCATCGTATAAATATTGACAAATATTGACATTAATATTTATGCGATACTAACGTCACTCAATTGTTTTACCTTCCCGGAACCTCTCCACTAACACTTAAACTTTATGGTGTGGTATTAAAGTTCAAATTGACTTATAAGTATTATTACGAATTTTTTTGTATGGGAGTATAGAAAAGTGTTGTTTTTTGACTTTTTCAGGCTTTTTTGTTTTTAGAATTTTTTAAATTTTTTTCTCCGTAAGAACCATCCTCGTACTTCAAGGAATATTCTAAAAGAAGAATTAGCGAAATCGATTCAGCTGCTCTCGAGATTTGCGCTTACCAACACATTCAGCGATTTATTTTTATATTATAGATTATATTATACGAAAAATATATAATATTTTATATATGTCAGACAATAACAACGGTTACCATGGCAACATGGCAATGTATTCTACTTCATTCTCTCACCGGTTTAATCTATACTATCTATACTAATATTAGAGGTAAAGTTTGTGAGTTTGTGACGTTGTAGGGGGTAATATCTGGATCTACTGAACCGATTTTGATTAAATTTGGTAAGAAGATAGTTTGAGACTCTGGGAAGGACAGAATACTTTTTATTCCGGAAATCATCCCTTAAGGGGGTGAAAATAGGGATTAAAGTTTGTATGGGGAATAAAGCTAGGGACGAACCCGAGCGAAGCGAGGGTGAGTCCCTAGTATTATATATTTATGTTTTTGTTTTTTTTTAGTGTCACATTTTCGTTTCATCGAGTTTCAAATCACAACGATTCTAAAGAAGTTTCACTTCAAAAATTTAAATCAGGTACGTCGATAAAAAACAGCATAGTACAATTATGGTTCTCCGAGATATCTTTTAACTAGTTAGATAGTCATTTTTGGAACCAGCGTAGTAGTTTCATATTAATCGGTTTGATCATAAGTAACACTGGATTAATGTGTTTATTGAATAAGGCAATGATGGAGATCGCTATTCAATAAGCATCATTCAAACAGGCATCTGAGTTGGAA